>JASPKP010006666.1:0-13897 GCA_030674155.1 Stramonita haemastoma
TTAAAGTATAAAGAAAAATTTCTTTGGGAAAAATTTGGATTAAAATGTTGTAAAAATCGAAAAAATGCATTCATTGATATAGGGGGGGGTAAAGGGGATAGGGAACAAACATTCCCTTTTGGGGAAAAAAACCAAAATTTTAATTTTTTTTTTTCTTTAAGGGGGGGGGAGGTTTGCGCTGTGTAATCCCAACAGATGTATTTTTTGTAAAGGTCCCAACTCAGCATCACTCTAAAAAGACTAGTACCAGCCCCACCACCCACAGTAGATGAAGAGAAGGTTTGGATAAAACCCAACCCGGGATTTTCTTGTTTTTTTTTAGGTGGAAAAAATTAACCTTTTAAACCATCGGTCACCCATCCAAGCGGGGTTAAAGGGTCTTTTGGATTTGGGTTTAGAAAGTAAAAGAGAAATTTTTTGTCATTTTAAAATTTTTGTCATTTTAAAAAAAATACCCCGGGTTGAAGAAAAAATTTACAGAGAAATTAAAACCGGGTTACCCAGAAAAACCTTTCCGGTTTTTTAAAAAAAAAAATAGTTTTAACAAGAGACATTTTTATTATATTTATTCTATAATACAATTGTATTTTATATTTAATTCATTATGTATTTTAAAAAAAAGTCGGGGTTTTATTGTTTCTTATAAATCCCACACTAAGGCACACTGGGAAAATTTCTTTCTCTTCTTTGTTTTAAAGGGTTTTCCTCTCCTTTCTTTCTTTTCCCCAACCGTTTTTTCCCCCAAATCACATCCACATTCATGTATAAAAATCCTAAAATCCTTAAATCTGCGACTTGAGCAGCAAAACTTTTTTCCCAGTTTTTGCCCCCCCCAAAAAAAACAACAACAAATAAAAAAAACCCAAAAAGAAAAAAAACACCAAACCCGTCCTTAGAAAACCAACAAGAAACCAACAAAAACCCAAAAACAAAAACAAAAATCACAAAAAACCCAAACCAACCCCTCCCCCCACTTAAACAAAACAAAAACAAAAAAAACAATAAAAAGGAACAAACCCCGCCCTTCCCCCAAAAACAAAAACCCACCCCCAAGATAAAAAAATCCATCAACTCCAAAAAAAAAACCCGCCCCCGTCCCTCAAAAAAAAAATTAAAAAGAAAGACAGCAAAAAAAGGTAGTGAATTTTAACTGAAACTTTTAAAAGGCTTTATGATGGGGTTTTTTTTTCGAAAAGTGTACGTGTGTCCCACACCCCGCCGATTTCCCGGTGCAAAGGGGTGTGCTTTATGGGATATTTGTGTATGTATGCGCGCGTAAATTTTTATCCCTTTTTGTCCCCTTTTCCTCTGGCTATTTGATGTAAAAAACCAAGGTTTTCTCTGCACTCCTCCATCAGATTGTTGTTTTTGAGTCACTCCTTCCCTTTCCTCCCCCCCTTTTGCCCCCAGTTCCCCCCATCTCCCCACCTTTTTTCTAACCTCACTGCCCTCTTGTCAGACGACAGCCCTGAGAAAATTTACGCTTTCCCAATGGGAAATGAGTACGAGATGTTGGGGGAGGTTCCCCCGACTCTGTTTTTGCTTTTCAGCTGGGGCCCCTAAAAGGTAATTTTAAAAAAAAATCGTGCGAGAGGGCCGAGTTTATCAGGACAAAAAGAAAAAAGAGAGAAGGGAAAGAGTTGGGGCAACCCTTCGTTAGTTTCAAATATGAAAAAAAGAAAATAGGCGCTTGTTTTAATTTTAAAAAAAAAATTATCCCCCATTTAAAAAAACATTGGTTTTTGTAGGGGTAGATATATACCCGAATTTGAAAAAAAAATCTGGGCCCGGGTTTTCAGGTTTAAAGTTGACTTTTAAAAAAGGGTTTTTTTCTCGGGGAAAATTTGGTTTTTAAATTTTTGGGGTTTTACATAAAGTTTGGCTTCAGGTTTTAAAAAATATGGGGACAGTGGATGTCTTTTTTATTCCTTTTAAGGGAAAAATGCAATTTCATTTTTGCAGTAAATGAATGCATCTCTTTGGTTTTTTTTGCGGAAAGGAGGTTGTCCCAAAAAGGAGTTCCCCTTTCAAAACCCCAAAACCCGTTGGGCCGTGCGTTTTAAAAAATTTAGCCAACAAAAAATTTAGGGAAGAAAAAAAATTTTAGAGGCCCTTTTAACAATAGAAAAGTCTTCGGGTTTTGAGTAATCAAAATTTGATTTTCTGGGATTTTTTTTCGTTTTAACTAAATTTTTTTCTGGGTCAACTTGCCCAAAAATTTTTTTAATTTATAAAGGGGTTTTTTAAAATTTTCAGGGAGTCATCAGCAATAAATTTTTGGGAAAATTTCCTGAACTGGGATATTTTATTTTCCGGTTTGTGATTTTGCAAAAGAAAAAAACCCCCTTTCAATTTTTTAAAAATTTTCACAAACTTTAATAAAATTTTTTTCTTAGCAAACAAAATAAAAATTGATAATTAAAAAGGTTTTAAAAGGGAAAGGGTCCCAAAAAACCTGGGGTGGTTTAGGGGGAGGAGGCTTCAGAAACCCCAACTTCTCTAGGGGGCCCGGGATGTTTAGGGGAGCGCCCCCTCTACCCCCTCCTCGCGGGTTTTCCTTCCCTTTACCCTAAAGAGGCAGGTTCCCAAATTTTCAGCTTGGGGCAACTGGGGGAATGTACTGAAGCCAAGGCACGCAAACCCGGCACCCATTTTCCCAACTGGAAACCACGTTTAGACAAAAGGGGTGAAAATTGAAGGGGGAAAACGAAATGCCTGACCACTAACTAACCCGCCCCCTTAATGTTGAACATACACTGTTCCAAAACACCCAAAAAGGGGAGGATAGCCCCCAAAAACCCCTGTCCAACTGACCGGGCCCCGTGACTTTTTCCCTGGTGCAGGTTTTGCAGAGAAAAATTTGTAAAGAAAAAAGAAAGTGCTACGAGGGGGTCCCCGCTTTGGGTTTAACCAGCCGCTGGGGGCCTGCCTGCATTTTCCCCCCTTTACAGTCACCGGGCCCCAGCAAGAAATTCTCCCTGGCCCCCAGCGGGGATGGGGTTTGGGGGTGTGAGGGTGGGGTGGGGGGAGGGGGGGGAGGGGCAAACCCAAAAAGAGCCCGTGATTATTTTTTTGTGTTTTTTATTTTTTTTTATTTATTTTTTACCACTTTAAGTTTTCACAGAATTTCTCTTCGGTTTAAATTGGGGCCCGTCTCCCAGGGAGGCGCGTCGGGCCCCTATTTCAAACGCTTTTCATTATTTTTTGGTTTGGTTTTTTCCTGTTTGAAAAATTTTTTTTTCCCATCAGAGGGGGCTTTTTTTTACGAAATTTTTTCAAGGACAACCCCTTGTTGCCCCGGGGGTTTTTTTACGTGCACCAAATAATGATTTTGGGAAACACACCACGACTCCCGTTTAACGCAATCCGAAATAAATTAAAAATTTTTTTTAAATTTTTTTATTCTTTTTTATTTTTTTAAAATATTTGAATAACCCCATGGGTTTTTTTTTTAAAACTAGGTTTCCCTTTTAGCATTTCAGTTTTTTTTTATTCTTTTTTCATCTTTTTCCCTGGCACCAGTGGTTACCCCTTTCGAAAAGCCCGAACAAGGGGTTTTTCGTGGTTTCGCAAGATAAACTGCGGTTTCGTTCGCACAGGGGCCCGGTTTTTTTTTCCAACCGAAGGGTTTTTGGGGGGGTGGGGGGGGTCAAGCATGAGGTTTAAAAACCCTGGGTAATATCGGAAGGTTGATCTGAATTTGTTCATGTTTTTAAATTTTTTTTTTGGGTTTCCTGTTTTTCCCCGTTTTTTGCTCTCTCTTTATCTGGTCTCTCCCTCAAACCTTTTTATTAAACTCTCATTTTTAAAAAACTACTAAAGTGGTTTTTTCTATCAAAATTAAAAAAAAAAGGAAAAAAAATTTACAAAAAAAAAAGTGGAAAGTAAAAAAAAACCCAAACCCCACATTTGTTTAAAAGCAGTCTTCGATGCAGCTCTAAAAGGGTTAAAAAATTAAAATAAAATTTTTTTTAAACTAAATTTTGAAAAAGCCTAATCTTGAAAAAAAGGTTATAAAAACCTTTTGGCCCCTTTTCCCCAGCGGGTCACAAACGTTTCGTTTTTACAGAATTTGTGTCCCCTTATTTTTTAGGGGTTTCTTTTATTTCTTGGTCTGTTTGATTTTTGTTTGTTTTTTGTTTTTTATTTCAAAAATTTTCCCATTTTTTAATTTTGCCCCTTTTAATTTCCCTATTAGGGTATGGGAGATTTAAGTTAAAAAAAATCAACTTTTAAAAAATTATAAAATCGAATTAACAAAAAATATAGACAAAAATTTGTATGTTAAACAGAAAAAAAAATGTTCGTAAAACCCTTTTTCAACGATGTCATTGGGAACTTATTGATTGGGCAAGTGTCATCTTTTTGCTTCGGAACTATTAAATTTTTTTGTACCCTTTTTTTTTTTTTTTCCCTTTTTTTCATTCGGGGTTGTTTTTTGTTTAAAGACTTGGGGGAGGAAATCTTGCAAAATTGGGTTTCAAAGGGAAAAGGGGACTTTAAAGAGCTCATTTTAAGGGATATTTTCGAACTATGTGAAACCACATAAAATTTTTGAGCATTTAATTTTTTCCGATATTGTTCAAGCTATGTGCGGAGAATTTTTGTTTGTTTTTTTTCGTTTGGGCAGGATTTTTTATAGCGAAAATAAACCTGGGGACAGTTCCCCCAAAAAATATTGTCCCTGCTTGATGCCAATTTGGGAAAACTGTATAATTTTAAAACTTTTGCGGGTGTTTTTTTTGGGTTTTTTTTTAGGTATTAATTTTCATCTAACATTGGAACTTTCATACACACAACAACACACACACAAAACAAACACACACCCACCACCACACCCCACCCACCCACACACACCCCAAAACAACAAAACACACCACACACACACACACATATAAAAATTAAAAATTTTTTTCATAAATAAATAAATTTTTATAAAATTTTAAAAAATATATAACATAATATATATATATATTTATTTAAAAAAAATATTAAAAATTTATATATAAAAATTTATAATCTTGGTGTGGGGGTGTGTGTGCGCGTGCGCCCGCGCGCGTGCCTTTCGTGCTTTCGTGTATTTGATTTTTTTTTCCTCCCAAATCAACCCAAAAGGAAAAGGGGAAAATTTTTCCTGGGTTTTAAATTTAAAGTGACGAGAAATGTAATTTTTTGTTTTTTGTGGTGGTGTGTGTGTTTTGTTGTGTGTGTTTTGTTGGGGGTGTGTGTGTTGGTTGTGTGTGGGGTGTGTGTAAAGTATGTATTTTGTCGTTTAAGGGTGTGGGGTGGCCCACCGCGCGCGTGTGTTTTTGTACGTGTGGGGTTTGTTGGCGGGGCGCGCCCGGCCGGGGCGGGGAGCGTTTGTACGTGCGGTTTTTCCCGTTTTATCCTTTCGTGTGTGTATGCGTGTGGTTTTTGTACTTTACTTCATTAATTAATTTACTTTTTTTTATTCTTTATTATCGAGGAAAAGGAAAAACAATTTAATTTTGTTTTTTTCATTGAAAACCCCGTGTGTATGAAAGTTTTGAAAAATTTTTGTTATCTTTTCCCCACTGCCACAAAAAAGGGCCTTTTTTTTTACGGAAAGGGGAAACCAGGTTTTTTAACGTGTGCCCCAAGATTTTCTGGCTTTGCGTTCCACAGGGGGCCTCCTGTTATGGGTTTTCACCCCAAAAGGATTTTTAGGGGGGGTGGAGCCCGGGAAACTGATTTTTAAAACCCCTTTGGGAAAAATCCCCTTAAAAAGGGGGTTTCTAAAACCGGGGGTTTCGTCAGATTGCGAGCGCAATGTTTTAACCACGGGGGTACCCCCGTCCCCGTGTGTGTGGTGGGGGAGGTTTGTGTGGTGGGGTTTTTGGGGTTGTGGTGTTTTGGTGTGTGTGGGGTGTGTTTGTGTGTGTGTGGTGTGTGGGTGTTTTCTTTTCCGTTTTAGCATACAACAAAACCCTGTACTTCCTAGCCTTTTAAAATTTCCCTTCGTCAAACATAAACAGCAATTTAATGTCTGTCCTATGAGCGAAAATTTTTTTCCAAAACTTCCGTAAAAAAACCCTTACGGGTTTCAGGTCCGCGAATCCTTTTCATTTTGGGGGAAAAGAATTTTTTTTCCCAGTTTTTCTGGAAAAAAAAAGCGGGAGAAGGGCCCAAAGGGAAGGCAAAAATTGGGACCGGGAAAGGGAAAGGGAAAACTGTCCCGAAAGGGTTTTTCTCCCCTGCTTTTCGCCCCCGGGATTTTGGTTTATTTTTCCGGGTCTGAATGTTTTTGACTTTCCCTTTTGATGCTTTCGAAAAACCCTCCCCAAAAAAGTAAACAGTGAGGTTCGGGGGTTTTCAAATTCCCACCTCCCCTTTTTAAAAAAATTCCAACCCGATAAATAAACAATATAAAATTAAATTTTTAAAAAACCAAAAATCCCCTGTAACCCCACTTATCCCGGAAACTTTTTACCCATGGTGGCCCCCTAGTTTTATTTTTTTTCCCCCAACCAAAATTTTTTTGTGCGATTTTATTTGCCCAAAGGCATTCGGGGGTTTTTTGGCCATGGGAAAACATTGGGGAGAAAAACGTCGAAATGGGCCGCCCCCAAATTAAAAGGTGGGTGCCCTCCCTTTAAGTCCCGCCCCTCAGATTTTTTCGCTAAAAAAGTTTTCAGAACAGTTTTTAGCCCCATTTTTGCCCCCGAAAATGAAAGTTTCCAAACCAGCACCCCCCCCCCCCCAAAACACCGTCATTTCCCCGGTAAAGGGGGCAGTGCAGGGCCCCCTTCGGGTTTTACTTCATTTATTTATCACCCTATTCTTTTATATCGAAGATAAGGGGAGGGGGGGCCAATTGCACCGTTTTCCCCCGCCAATTGCCCCCCATAGCCCCAACCAAGAGAAAAATCTCCTGGGAAAAAAAAACTGCGGGCGCAATTTCGGGCCCCACAAAGGTTATCCCGAAAAGGGCCCCCCCTGGGGCCCGGGAACAAGATAAAGGGACCCCACCCTTTTGGAAATCATCGCCCCCCTCGGTGGCAAACAAGAGGGGGGTTTAAAAGTGTCCATTTCCCTGCTTCCCCTGGCCAGGAGAGGTGGGGCAGGGGGAAACCGGGGGAAAAGTCCCCACGGGTAAATAAATCCCCCAACACCCCCCCTGGGCCCCAGGGGTGGAGTTTGGTGGTTCATTAATTTTGTATTTTTTTAAATTTTTTTTTAAAAATTTCTATTTATTTTTTTTTTTTTTTATTTTGTTTTATTTTTATTTTTTTTTATTTTATTTTTTTCCCTTTAAATATCCAGGATCATGGAAAAAAGGCACTTCATTTTTTGGGGTTTTTTTTTTTTTTCAACTAGACCTAGCCCCCCGGTGTTTTGTGGTTTTGTGGTGTGTGTGTGGTGTGGGTGGGGTGTGTGTGTGTGTGTGTGTGTGTGTTTTGTTTTGTGTGTGTGCAGTTTTTTTAAATTTGTTTTTAATCTATTCCCAACGCACACGATGGCCTACCCTTACCCAAAGGGGAAAACAGGATTTAGCGTGAAAACCGCAAAAAGCCCTGCGTGCGTTTCTTTACACAGGAAATCGGATCTAAAAAAACCCCGAAGGACTTTTGGGGAGAGTGGATTCCCCCAAAACCCAAACTAAACCGGGAATGGGAACTCTCTTCGGGGGCTATTTTTGGACTTTTCAGTTTTAATTTTTTTTCGTCAAAAAGGAATGAAGGGCGAGATTTGGGGAATCTTGCCCAAAACCCTCCCCGCTTTACATTTTGGCCCGGTAAAAATTTTTAACCATCCCGGGCCACCTTCCTTACAAATTTTTCTAGGGATCGTAAAAAAAAATTTTAAAATTTTTCCATTTTGACACATACGTTATTGTTTCAAATTTTAAAAATTTATTTCAAATTAAAAAAAATTTTTTTTTTTTTGTTTTCGGACGTGGAACTCCAAACCGTTTGGGTTTTTTTTTTTCCCCCCCCATTTCCAATCATGTCTACTTGCGGCCTTTTCTACTTTTATATTTTCCGGGTTTTTTTCCCCTTTCTGTTTTAAATCCCCTTTAAAATTTGTTTTCCTTCTCTTTTTTGGGCCAGTTTTTAAAAAGTTTTTTCCTTTCTATTTTCTTTTGTTTAAATTTTGCAGGATTATTTGTTTTTGAAACCCCATTCCTTTTTTGGGTCCCTTCAGCACGGTCCCACTTCACGGTTTTTTTTAAATTTTCTCCCTTTTTCCCCTGAAAACCCTTGAAAATTAAATTTTCCCCATCTTTTTTTTTTTAGTTTTTTTTTTTTTATTTTGCTCCCCTTTCGGGTTTTGGAATTTTTTTGGTGCGATTGCTCCCTTCTTTCACCCCCTTTTTGCTTATCTTTTTTTGTGGCTAAAACCCTCCTTCAGCTTTTTTTTTTGGCTAAGTCTGTTTCATTTTCACTTGTTTTTGGGTTTGGGATTTTGTTTTTTTTTTTTTCTCTAATGTGTTTTTCCATTTTGTATAAAACCCCTTTTTTTCCCTTTCTGCTCCCAAAGTGTGATTTCCCCTATTTTCCCCCCACAAAAATCCCTGCCCCTGGGCTGACCCTGATGGGTTGACCAGGCTTAACCCAAGAAAGGACATTTAAAAAGCGGGTTTTTTACCCTTTTTTTTAAATCGATAAAAACCGTCCCATTTTAAAAAATTGGATTTTAAAAAAATTTGACGAGGTGACACCCCCGAAAATGGCCTTTTGGGGTTTCACGGGGCTATAAAAAAAATATGTTTGGATTGGTTTGGGGCCCCTTTTTTTCTTTCTTTTTTTCCCTATCTATCTGTCTTTCTATCTTTTCTATCTATCAATCTATCTTCTATCTATCTATCTACCCTTCAAATCTATCTATCTATCTTTTTATCTATCTATCTATTATCTATCAAATCTATCTATTTTAACAAATCTATTCTCTATTCTCTATCTATCTGCCTGCCTGCCTCCCTGTTCCCCTCCCCTACCTACCTCTTACCTCCTATTTTACCTCTTCTCTATCTCTCTATCCATCTATCCATCTCTTCTCTCTTTTCCCTCTCTCTTCTCTATCTATTCTCTCTCTCTCTCTCTCTCTCTCTTTTCCTCTCTCTCTCCCCTCTCTCTCTTCTCCTTTTCTTCTTTTCCTCTCTCTCTCTCTTTCTTTCTTTCTTTTTTTTCTTTCTTTTCTTTCTTTTTTTATCGGGCCCCAACAAAGGGTGCATGGGTGGCCATTTGAGGAGGTTTTCCAGGGTTGGGGCCGCCCAAAGGGCCCCTTTCCCCCAATGACGGACAGTTTCCGGGCTTTTCCCCCGGGGGATTTTTCCGGGGGCGGGAAAGAAACTTCGTGTTCACCTACACCGTGAACCCGAGTTCAGGGAAAAGTGGCCACGGAGGACAAAAACCCCAGGTCCCTTCATCCTGCCCTCCGGCATAGGGCTGTAAAATATTCGGGAGGGGCTACTACCCGGTGCGTGAAACTTTTTCCCACAGGGGTTTCCCCTCTTTTAGTTTGGAAACCCCCGCATACACAGATATACCAGACACACACGCACACAGAAAAACCCCCATGCACACCACAAGCACGCCACCCCCACAAAACAACCCCCGACACCCCCAAACGCAAACCCCAACCCCCACCCCCACACTTACAGCACGCACCACACAAACACACACAAAACACAACACGCAAAGCCCGCCCCGCACACTGACACAAAAAACAACACCACACACACACACACAAAACACACACACAAAACACACAACAACCCCAAAAACACAAAACACCACGCACGCACGCAAGCACACAGACACAAAAAACACACAGACACCCCAGAACAGAACAGACACACGACAGACAGGGCAGGGCAGACAGACCCCACAGACAGACAGCAGACAGACAGCAGACGCAAACACACACACAGCAGGGGATATTTAAAGAGGTATTTTCAGGAAGGAGGCTACTCCAGATGGGGGTTTAAAACATCTTACAGTAGGGTTTTTAAAAAGTCCCCGGATAATTTTGGGGTATTTTTTAAAAGGGTTTTAATCCTCTTAAAAATATTTTCCCGGACGTTTGAATTATTTCATATTATTTAGGAAGTTTAAAAACTTCCTACAGGATGTTCAAAAGTTTTTAAAACTTCTTTTCAGTATTATCGAAAGTTAAAATCTTTTTTCAATAAAGTTCAGGGAAATTAAATGTTTTTTTAAAAAAAAAATGTTTTAAAAGTTAAAAATTTTTTTCCAGTTTTTGGTTTAGAAAAATTAACATCCCTTTTTCCAGTATTTTCAGAAATTTTAAAAAAAGCTTTCCCGTTTGTCAGAAAATTTAAAAAAAGTCTTCCCGTATTGTCCCCGAAAGTTTTAAAAAGTCTTTTCCCGTAAAGTTTAGAAAAAATTTTTTTTTAAAAAGTCTTCCGTATTGTCCCGGGAAAAAATTTTAAAAAAGTCCCAGTATTGTCCGAAAGTTTAAAAAAGTCCCCTTTCCCGTAAAGGGCCCGAAAGTTAAAAAAATTCCCCTTTTGACCCGTTTTTGTCCCGAAAGTTTACATCTTTTTAAAATATTTTTCAGAAAGTTTTAAAAACCCTTTTTACAGTATTGTCAGAAAAATTTAAATCTTATAAAGCATGTTTTTGAAAAAGTGGTGTTGGGTATTTCGTGTGCCCCCGCACGCCTTGTCATTGCGCGCGTACGTGCATGCGTGCTACGTGCGCGCGCCCCGCGGTGTAGGGTATGGTTTGTGGTTTTGTTTATCTCCAAAAAGGGCCCGGACAGACCCTTTACGATGGGCTATGGCCCGTTTTAGACGTTCCCCGCCTACTCGGGGGGCAGCTTCGGATTTTACAGGGACTCTATCAAAGCTTCCAAAACCCCGTTGGGGGGTGGTCAAACGGCCCCAAAAACGTGTACATTTGGGCTAATTTTCATTGGGCCAAGTGGTGGAATTTCTGCAACCCGTCAACCCTGTGGGGTACCCGTTTTACACCCGCCCTGCCCCCCCAAAAAAACGCCAACATGGCGACCGGGGACAAAAAGGTTGCCCTTTTGGGAAAAATGAGACCACCCCTCACCCCTTTGGGGATGACAAAGGGTCACTTTGCGGAAGGCCCGGAGAGAGCGGGTTTAGGTTCAGGTTTTGTGTTGTGTGTCGGTTGGGGGGGGGGGTTGGGGGGTGGGGGGTGTGTGTGTGTGTGTTTTGGTTTTGTGTGTGTTTGTGGGGGTTTGTGTGTGTGTGTGGGGGGTGTGTGTGTGTGTGTCTTTTTAAATGGGGGGGGGGGGGGAAGGGGGGTTTTTGTGTGTTGTTTTTTGTGTGTGTGTGTTTTTGTTTTGTGTGTGTGTTTGTGTGTGTGTGGGGTGTGTGTGTTGGGGGGTGTTTTGTGGGTTTTTTTGTTTGTGTTGTGTTGTGTTTGTTTTTGTTTTGTGTTGTGTTGTGTTGTGTTGTGTTGTGTTGGGGTTGTGTTGTGTTTTGTTGTTTTGTGTGTGTGTTTGGTGTGTTTTGGGGTGATTTTGTTTTTAAATGAGGTATGTTTGTGTGTAAAATTTTTGTGTGTGTGTTTGGGGGGTTTTGTGGTTTTTGTGTGTGTTTTGTGTGATATGTTTTTAAGCTGCAGGGAAAAAATTCTTGTCCCGTTCTGGAAAATTTTAAACCCCCATAACTAAATTTCCCAGAAAAAAGGGTTTTTAAAGGTGTTAGAGGCTGAGAAAACGGCATCTGTAAACATTAAATATACCGAGTAGCAGAATAAAGTTGTTTTCTTATTTCAACAACTTAATAACTAACAGAAAATTTATTTGAATGAGTAAAACTGAATAAGACAAAATATGTCGCAAATTTTTACAAAAAAAAATTTTGAGGATGAAAAAGACAGTAACACATATTGTCCAAAAATGATTGGTGGTAGGAAAATTCCGTCTGAAGCCCAAAAGTACGGATGCAGAATTCCCCATTTTTTTTACCGGTTACTTTTATGGAAAAAACAGCATCCCATTTTTGTAAGAACTTGGGGGGCCCTTTTTTAAAAGTCCATTTTCGTCTGTTTTTTTTTCATTAAACAGCTTTTTGATGCATTTTCTATCATCTCTTTAACTACGGCCCATCGCTTTGTCTATTTTAAAAATTTTATCTATCTATCTATTAAATCTAAACTATAATCTATCTATCTTAAACTACTATCTGTCTGTCGTCTGTCTGTCCCGTCTGTCTGTCTTTTCTGTCTGCTGTCTTCCTGTCCGTCCGTCCGTCCGCCGTCCCCCCGTCCGTCCCCTCCGTCCCTTTGTCCGCCGCCCCCTCCGTTCCCCCGTCCCTTTCCCTCCTTTCCCTCCCCTCCATCCATCCATCCATCCATCCATCCACCATCCATCTTTCTATCTAACTATCTATTTATCTATCTATCTATCTATCTATTTTATCAAACTATCTAAACAAACAAAACCCCACACAAACACCCCACATATGTGTGCCCCAATGGGACACACACGTTAAATCCTGGTTTTAACCCTTTTTGTAAGAGAAGGCCCCTTTTTTGCCAAATGGAAACAGATGAAAAGATTTTTCAAAACACATACACCGGGGGTGGATGTAAAAAAAACACATGACTTCTTTTTCCATTTTTCCCGAAATAAAAAAAACATAATAAAAAATAAATAAAACACACCCTTTGGTAATGATAACAATGAAAGATGGTAGGATGGTTTATGGGGATGATGATAAAGAAAGATATGATTATGATTTAAAGATGATTTAAAATGAAGATGATGATGTGATGAGATTAATGTGTGCGCGCGGGGGCGCAAAAGCACGCACGGGGCGTTTCGTGTGCATGTACGGTGCGTTTCCATGTACGTGCGGTGTATGTTATGTTGGCTTGTTTTTTTTTGCAGACGACAACCGTGGCCAAATTCGGTTTTTTTTGGGGGAAATCCCTGGCGGGGTAAGCCCCCTCATGGTGGGGCCCTGTTCTCCAGGTTCCCCATGCAGTGGGGCACCCATTTAGGGGACCCCCCATGCTGATTCCCGCCCCCCGAAAAAAACGTACGGCAAAAACTGTATTCCTGGGGAAAATCCCGTGGGAAAAGCTACCCATTTTTTTGGGGACTTCGTCAACTCCCTGCCGTCACATTGACAAGAAACACTTGTCCTCCCGGGTTTTTGGATGGGCCCCCAACCTTCACTGGGTGAGGAATTTGGGGGAGAGAGAGACAAGAGGGGGGAGAGGGGGAAGATGGGGGGGAAAAGGGAGGGGAGAGGGGGGGGAGAGAGAGGAAGGGAGGGGGGGAGAGAGAATAACAGAGAGGGGAGAGAGAGGGGGAGAGAGGGGGGGGGGAGAGGGGGAGGGAGAGGGAGGGAAGGAGGAGGGAGAGAAAGGGGGAGAGAGAGAGAGAAAACAGAGAGGGGAGAGAAAAGGGGGAAAAGAGAAGACAGAGAGAGAGAAAATATATATATATTTATAGAAAAGAGAAAAGAGAGAGAGGGGAGAGAAGAGAGGAGAAGAGAGGGGAGAGAGGGGGAAAAGGGGAGAAATTTTTTATTATGAAAATATTATATATATTATATATAAATTTTAAAAATAAGAGAGAGAGGAGGAGAGGGGGAAAAGAGAGAGAGAAAAGAGAGAGAGAGGAGAGAGAGAGGAGAGGAAAAGAGAGAGAGAGAGAGAGGTTTAAAAAGAGTGGGAAAAACGTGGGCTTTACTACAGTGATAAAAAGGTGTTAAAAAAAGTAGTAAAACACGTTACTTTTTTAAAAAAAGATACCCAAATTTTTTTAAAAAGAGTAGTTAAAAGACGGACTTCACTCAGGGGTCAAAGGGGTTAAACAGAGTGATATGGACCCTCAAAATTTTAAAAAGGGAAGTATCTTTTGGGGAAGTGATACAGACATCAAATTTTAAAAGGAACGTATCTTCGATGAATTTAAACCCGGT
>JASPKP010006667.1:0-7500 GCA_030674155.1 Stramonita haemastoma
TGTGTGTGTGTGGTGTGTGTGTGTTTGTGTGTGGTGTGTGTGTGTGGGTGCGTGCTGCATGCATGCGTGTGGCGCGTAAACGTGTGTATGCGTGCGTGCGTGTGTGTGTTTATGTGGTGTGTGTGTGTGTGTGTGTGTGTGTGGTGTGTGTGTGTGTGTGTGTGTGTGTGTGTGTGTGTGTGTGTGCACGCGCGCGCGCGCGCGCGCACGCGTTTCGAGGGTGGCACGAGTTGATACTTCACAGATGATGGATATAGAACACGATACTCGTTTGAAGACCTCTGCTACTCTTGGTAATTGGCAGAAACGCATTAGTTAACGAGACTGCGGTTAACTAATGCGTTGCATTGGCTGTTAGTGTGTTTCTTTGTCTGTGTGTCTTTCACTACTTCTGTCTGTCTGTCTGTCTCTGTCTCTCTCCGTCTCTCTGTCTGTCTGTCTGTCTTTCTCTCTGTCTGTCTGTCTGTCTGTCTGTCTGTCTGTCTGTCTGTCTCTCTCTCTCTCTCTCTCTCTCTCTCTCTCTCTCTCTCTCTGTGTCACTCCTCTCTCTCTCTCTCTCTCCCCCTCTCTCTCTCTCTCTCTCTCTCTCTTCTCTCTCTCATCTCTCTCTCTCTCTCTCTCTTCTCTCTCTCTCTTTCTTTCTTCTCTCTCTCTCTCTTCTTTCTTTCTCTTCTCTCTCTCTCTCTCTCTCTCTCTCTTCTCTCTCTCTCTCTCCTCTCATCTCTCTCTCTCTCTCTCTCTCTCTCTCTCTCTCTCTCTCTCTCTCTCTCTCTCTCCTAGTACCTTCACCTATCCCATAGTTTTATAGACCGTTGGGGCATCACTGAAAGCGACCACTTCCTCCACTTCTTTTAATCCTCAGCTTTCGGTAGCAAATCGTTCTCCCCAAGGCCAGTCCACTCTGTGATGTTGTCTTCCCATCGTTTTCTCTGTCGGCTTCTTCGTCTCCCTCCATGTACTGTTCCCTGTAAGACTGTCTTGGCCAGTCCAGATGTTCGTGTGTCGTGCGCGCGTACCACTTTAGTTTTCGGTTTTTTTCACTGAAGGGCGCTTTCGATTCAGGTTTTCACTTTCTCATCTGTAATGTGATCTACGTACGAGATATCAAGAACTTTGAGAAAGTACCTCATCTCCATCGCCTGTATCCTTTTCTTCAATGTCTGTCGTTATGGTCCACGTTTCACATGCCTACAAAAATATGGACATGATCAGGGAACGCATCAGCCTGATCTTGAAGCTGATGGCGATGTTCTTGTTGTTCCAGAAGACTTTCAGTTTGGTCATTGCAGCTTTGTTCTGGGCTGTCCTGGAGAGAATTTCAGGTTTTTATCCTTCATCCCATACTATAAAAGGTAAAAGGTAAAAGTGTCCCATAACCTGTGTTGTCATAGGGGAGCGAGGCGTCAGAAACCTCAGCTTCTCTAGGGGCCAGTATGTTGAGGGCGGCGCCCATCTCCTCTCCCTCGCTGCTTTACCTTTCCTGACCCTGAAGAGGGAAGGTGCCTAATTACAGCTGGGGGAACTGGGGGACTGTACTGAGGCCAGGACACGCAAACGGCCACCCATCCCAATTGGCAACCACGCTCGACGCTGCTTAACTTGACTGGGGGGAAAGCGAGCGCTCTGACCACCGAGCCATCCCGTCCCACCGTCCCATACTATAGCTCCCAGACATTCAAAGCTACGAATGGTCTCAATTTTATTGTCTATGGTAATGTCAGTGCTGATGCCTTTGACACTATTTGTCATTAACTGTGTTTTCTCTGCACTGATCTGCAATGCCATATGCTGAAGGGCCTTCATCAATGTGATTTCTAGGCTGACTAGCTCTTGCTCTTCTCCAGTTAGGCCGTCAATGTCATCGGCAAACTGTAAGTTTGTAATGGCCCTGCCTCCAATGCTGACTGTTCCGTCATGGTTTTTAAGTGTATCAGCCATTACTCTCTCTAAGGTATTGAAGAGTTTGGGATAGAGCATACATCCTTGGCGTACTCCAATTGTGGAACCAATCTCCTATGTTGCTGTCATAGTAGACTGCGCTGGTTGCCTTCTTATACAGGCATTCTATGATTCTGATCAGGCTGGCATTCATGTTATACAGCCTCATGGTTGCCCACACATTTGCCAGACTGTCGAACGCCTTCTTAAAGTCTACAAAGACGTGATGAAGATCTTACTGGTTTTGCAAGTATTTTTCACAGAGTATTCTTAGGTTGAAAAGTTGTTCTGTTTTGCTCCGTCCTGCTCTGAAACCTGCCAATTCTCTTCTGATGATCTCCTCAGCTTGAGGCTGTAGTCTGTTCAGGAGGATTCCTATCATGACTTTGCTTAGATGGCTGATCAGGTTGATGGTATGGTAGTTTTTGGCATAGTTGTTAAGTTGTCTTTCTTCAGGAGAGTGATAGCCTATCTCCCTTTAAATCTTCCACTTTCTTCTTCTCTCTCTTTTTCCTACTTTGATCAAGTACTACCTTATTTTCTTTACTTAACTTTTGTTTGCCCTTTATTTTATTATTTGATTTGTTATTTCTGCTATGGTTTTATTTTCATATTATTTCTTGAATTTTTCCTTTGAGCCGGATAAAAAAAGCTGTTGCGTATGGTTATTCCTTTCCGTCAATAAAAGCTATCTGCCTTTCTGTCTGTCTGTCTGTCTGTCTGTCTGTCTGTCTGTCTGTCTGTCTTCTCGTCTCTCTCTCTCTCTCTCTCTCTCTCTCTCTCTCTCTCTCTCTCTCTCTCTCTCTCTCTCTTCTCTCTCTCTCTCTCTCTCTCTCTCTCTGCTTCTGTCTTTATTTTTCTTCGAAAACAATCAGTTTTGCGACTGATATCTTTGTCCAATAGTAATATCCTTAATAAGGCAAATGCGACAGTTTACAACTCGAACAGCATAAAGTAATCACATCAAGAGAGGAACAAGATAATCTTCACCCATGCCTCCCCCCATTTCGGTATTAACAGCTACAAGCCTCTAAAAGGATTGGCTGGCGAGTAACCTTATTCATTGGGCAAATCTTAGTGGTGACAGACCAATCAACAACGATGTTCTTTCCTAATCGTCGTGAAAATCTTGGCCAATGAAATATCGGAAAGCTGACCAAGATAAGGCAGAAAAGTCTATAAATAAAAAAAAATATAAAAGGTGTTCCGATAACCGTTTGATATGAACATATTGTTAAAAATACCTCTGTCTATAATTGTCACTGCTTCTTTATCTGTCTGTCTCTGTCTGTCTGTCTCTGTCTGTCTCTGTCTGTCTGTGTGTCTGTCTGTGTGTCTGTCTGTCTGTCTGTCTGTCTGTCTGTCTGTCTGTCTGTCTGTCTGTCTCTCTCTCTCTCTCTCTCTCTCTCTCTCTCATCTCTCTCTCTCTCTCCTCTCTCTCCGTCTCTCTCTCTCTCTCTCTCTCTCTCTCTTCTCTGTCTGTCTGTCTATCTGTCTGTCTGTTTGTCTGTCTCAGTATCTCTGTATGTGTGTGTCTCTCTCTGTCCCTGTACGTATATATGCATCTCTCTCCGTCTCTCTCTGTCTCTGCCTCTCTGTCTCTGTCTCTGTCTCTCTCTCTCTCTGTCTCTCTCTCTCTCTCAAACAAGATATTCTCAGATTTGAAACATGTGTCCATTTTCTATAATTTAACAAATCTTTGGTTGGTGTGTCAGCTAGAGCTCTGAAAGTTCACCCGATGGTGAGATTTTGCCTCTGCGCCCCTATTTTACCCACCATTAAGGCAGCACGCATTTTGACTTCGAGGAATGTGATATTACAAATCATCGCAGCTCACATCTCTAACAGCATCAAGCTTGTCACATCTAAAGAGAGAGAGAAAAAAAAAAAAATAACCGCCATTATCACGAAAGCTTTATTCCTCCCCCTCATCACAGTATTAGCAACCCTGAGCCTCTCAAAGGATGTGATAATGTGCAGCCAATTCATGAAGCAAGTAACAAATCTGAAGAAATAGCCAGCCAATCCATCACCGTGTCCTTTGCCCGTGCCTCTGACAAACCTGGCTAGGCCACTTAAAGAGGGGAAGACAGATGAGATGGGAATCGAACAAATCTGGTGGAAAAAGTTCTTTCAGTTACATTTTTTTTGTATTGACATGCTTGCTGAATTTGTCTCTCGTTGTCTGTTGGTGTGTGTGTGTGTGTGTGTGTGTGTGTGTGTGTGTGTGTGTGTGTGTGTGTGTGTGTGTGTGTGTCTGTGTCTGTGTCTGTGTCTGTGTCTGTGTCTGTGTGTCTGTGTGTCTGTGTGTCTGTGTGTGTGTGTCTATATGTGTGTGTGTTTATGTGTGTGTGTCCCCCCCCCCTCTCTCTCTCTCTCTGTTTGTCTGGCTGGCTGGCTGTCTGTCTGTCTCTGTCTCTGTCTCTCTGTCTCTCTGTCTGTCTGTCTGTCTGTCTGTCTGTCTGTCTCTCTCTCCTCTCTCTCTCTCTCTCTCTCTCTCTCATCTCTCTCTCTCTCTCTCTCTTTATCGTCACTATTTCTCTTTGTCTCTCAAAAACAAATCTTGAGTTTAGCATTGCTCTATTTTTTATACCACCATAATCATAACAGCTCATAATGCAAACACACATTCCCTAATCCCATCTAAGGAGAGGAAAAATGAGCAACAATTACCACACACAAACTTTCTTTCCATCTCTCGGTTATTTTGCAACCATCAGGTTCTGAAAGAAGGAAGCTCCGATGTGTAATCAATTCATTGGACGGATTTGAGAAATAGCCAACCAATCCATAACGCTGTTCTTTTCTCAATGCCGCTGAAAATCTAGGCCAATCAAATCCTGGAAGAGGATTGATGAGGATGGTGAAGCAGCACTTGAGGAAAAGGTGTTTAAATAATCTTTACCGTAACTGACATGCTTTTACAATGTGTCTGTCTTTGTGTGTGTGTCGGTCCATTTGTTTGTCTGTGTGTTTCTGTCTATGTCTGTCTGTCTCTATCTGTCTGTCCATCTGTCTGTCTGTCTCTATCTGTCTGTCCATCTGTCTTCGTCTGTCTGTCTGTCTGTCTGTCTGTCTGTCTGTCTGTCTGTCTGTCTGTCTTCTCTATCTATCTCTCTCTCTCTCTCCCCATCTCTTTTATCTCTGTATGTCCATTTGTCTATCTGTATATCTGTCTGTCTGTATGTATGTCTGTTTACCTCCCTCCCTCTTCTCTCTCTCTCTTCCTCTGTCTGTCTGTCTCTGTCTCTCTCTCTCTCAAGAAAAAGAGGAAGTTAAAATCATAATCATTTTTATACTTCTGTATAAGATTGGTATCATTATAGTCATCACAGCTCACAACTCTATCAGCATCAACTAATCGCATCTAGAGGAAGAAAAAAATCAACCAATATCAAATACATGTCGTTATCCCATCTTGGTATCGGCAACCATTAGCCTCTCAAAAGAAGAACTGATGTGTCACGAATTCTATTGGACAGATCTGAGAGATGACAAACCAATCAATGGCCGCGTTCTTTCTCAATGCTGCTGGAGACCTTGGCCAATCAGATGCTAGAAGACAGATAAGGATGGGAGCAGAGAACTCTAGTAAAAGGCTATTCAATAATTTCTTCGGCATTGATTTGCTCATTAAATCTGCCACCTCCATTACCTCTTTGTCTGTCTGTCTGTCTGTCTGTCTGTCTCTGTCTTTCTGTCTCTCTCTCTCATTCTCTCTCTCATTCTCTCTCTTTTTCTTTCTCTCTCTCTAGCTCTCTAGCTCTCAGTTAACATCATTGCTGACTCCACTCTCTCCCCAAAAGTCCTTCAGATGAGACTTTAAAACCGAGGCCCCATGTGCGAACGCACGCAGAACATCTTGCACACACGTTAAATCCTGTTCCATTTTTCGTAAGAGTAGGCCATCGTGTGCCGCCGGTGGGAACAGATGACATTTACAAAATGCATACACACGAGGACTGGATGTTAAAAAAGCACAAGAGCGCTTATCCCATTATCCTTGATATAAATGAATGAATCAAATCAAATTTCTCTCAATCTTTCTCTCTCTCCCTCTATCTACTTCTTTCTTTCTTTGTCCCTCTCATTTTTCTTTCTTTGCCTCTATCTCAGTCCTCTCTCTCTCTCTCTCTCTCTCTCTCCTCTCTCTCTCTCATCTCTCTCTCTCTCTCTCTCTGTTTTTTTGTGGGGGGAAGGGGGAGGTTCTGAGGGCCTGGTGTAAAGAAGCCTCTGGCTTATCCATTTACCCTCATTAAAATATTCGAGTTTCGAGTTTCGAGTTTCGACTTTCTCTCTCTCCTCTCTCTCTCTCTCTCTCCTCTCTCCTCTCTCTCTCTCTCTCCTCTCTCTCTCTCTCTCTCTCTCTCTCTCTCTCTCTCTCTCTCTCTCAAGGAAAAGATGAGATTGTTTTTATCATCATTTGATACTTCTGTCTAATATTGATAGCTTTACAGTCATCACAGCTCACACCTCTAACAGAATCAACTAATCTCACCTAGAGAGGGAAAAAAACATGCAGCCATTATCACACGCATGTCTTTACCCAATCATCGTACTGGCAACCATTAGCCTTTCAAAGGAAGAACTGATGTGTCACGAATTCCATTGGACAGATCTGAGAGATGACAAACCAATCAATGGCCGTGTTCTTTCTCCATGCTCCTAGAGACCTTGGCCAATCAGATCATGGAAGACTGATAAGGATGGGAGCAGAAAACTCTGGGAAGAGGCTATTCAATAATTTCTTGGGCATCGGTTTGCTCGTTAAATCTGCCACCTCCATTAACTCTTTGTGTGTGTGTGTGTGTGTGTGTGTGTGTGTGTGTGTGTGTGTGTGTGTGTGTGTGTGTGTGTGTGTGGTGTGTGTCGGTGGGCGGGTGGGTGGGTGGGTGAGTGTTTGTGGGCCTCTCTCTCTCTCTCTCTCTCTCTCTCTCTCTCTCTCTCTCTCTCTCTCTCTCTCTCTCTCTCTCTCTCTCTCTCTCTCTCTCTCTCTCTCTCTCTCTTCTTTCTTTCTTTCTTTCTTTCTTTCTTTCTTTCTTTCTATCTTTGTCTCTATCTATGTCCCTCTGTCTCTCTGTCTTTCTGCCTTTGTCTTTGCCTTTGTCAGTATGTCTGTCTGTCTGTATGTGTGTGAGTGTGTGTGTGTCTCTCTCTCTCAGTGGTCAGAACATTGCGCTGGCAATTTGACGACCCGGGTTCGATTCCGGTCGAGGCGATTTTCTCCAGGAGTCAACATCAGTGCTGACTCCACTCTCCCTAAAAGTCCTTCGGATGAGACTATAAACCGAGGCCCCGTGTGCGAAACGCAGAACATCTTGCGCACACGTTAAATTCTGTTCCGCTTTTCGTAAGAGTAGGCCATCGTGTGCCGGTGGGAACAGATGACATTTACAAAACTGCATACACACGGGGACTGGATTTAAAAAAGCACAAGAGTGTTTATTCCATTATCCTCGATATATAAGAATAAATCAAATCTCTCTCTCTCTCTCTCTCTCCTCTCTCTCTCTCTCTCTCTCTCTCTCTCTCTCTCTCTCTCTCTCTCTCTCTCTCTTCTCT
>JASPKP010006667.1:12500-13897 GCA_030674155.1 Stramonita haemastoma
TGTTCACTAATTGGCTCATTTAATGCTCATTGATTTACCTGATATTTGCTGTTGGTTTCTGATTTGTTTTCTGCACGACAATCAATTCAAATTTCCAAATAATGGACACGGCATGCAGGCCATATAACACTGATTGAGTAAGGAAAAGAAAGAAGAGCAAATCGACTTGTAAAAGCTTCTCTTTCTCCCTCCCTCCCTCCCTCCCTCCCTCTCTCTCTCTCTCTCTCTCTCTCTCTCTCTCTCTCTCTCTCTCTCTCTCTCTCTCTCTCTCTCTCTCTCTCCCTCTCTCTCTCTCTCTCTCTCTCTCTCTCTCTCTCTCAGAGTGGGCAAAAGAGTGTGTTTGTATGTGAAAATCAGCGGAAGCTATATATATATATATATATATATATATATATATATATATATATATATATATATATATTATATATATATAAACCGTAAAATCCCTAGCATAAGCCCACCATCTAGCAAACGCCCACCCCCCAACTTGGGCCAAAAGTTGTGCACAGGGGTAACTACCTAGCAAACGCCCACCCTGCTTTTTTCAAAGAGACAATGCTAACTTTCACTAGGATTTGTGCAGACTGTTCTTAAAGTCATCTTTTCCCCCTTCTTTACCTTTTCATGTTTCCTTTTTTCTTATTCTTTGTCCCCTCTCCTCACTCCCACCTATCCCCAACAAAGTGACTTAAAATTACGTCATGCTTTTTCCACTGACGTCTTTTGTCTGTCAGTGACGTACCCGTACTTTGACGACGCTTCCTGATAGCCGGAAGTAGGTTCTCGAATCTCTCTGTACCATTTTTGCAAAATGCCAAAGCGACAGTCTTACACTGTATCTTTCAAACTGGAAGCCCTCCAGTATCTGGATAACGAAGCAGGTGAGAATGTTTCGGAGTGTGCCCGTGAATTTTCTGTGGATAGGAAGAGGATCAGAAAATGGAGTGAAAACAGATAGACTTGAACAGCAGTACGGAAAAGACGAACAAAAACGGAAACTGTCAAAAGGACCAGCAGTTCTGAACATGTCGACCAAGGTGTGCTGCATTATCTGGAAGATGAAAGATCTGAAGGCAGGGTATTGCGAAACAAGAACCTAAAACGGAAAGCGATGGAACTCGTTGGCCTTCTTTTCCTCAAAGTCCCTTTTTTCTATTTTCCTTCACTTCTACTCACACGACCTAACTTACATGCTTTCAGGGTTTGTATTCACTCAATTACACGGTTGAGCACAAACATTACTTTGTGCAAAGGGGTCTATCCCTAGCAAACGCCCATCCCCCAATTTTGCCCTAAATCAGTGCACAGGGGGGTGGGCGTATGCTAGGGATTTTACGGTATATATATATATATATATATATATATATATAATATATATATATATATATATATATATA
>JASPKP010006668.1:0-13896 GCA_030674155.1 Stramonita haemastoma
AAAAAAACAACCCAAATCAATTAAATCGTTTCAAAAGCAAAAAAAACAGCCCAAACAACTTTAAACAAAAAAAACACAAAAACAAAGGCCAGGCAGGGAAAAAAGGGTGGGGAGAAGGGAAGGAGGGAGAGGGGGGGGGAAGGGTAAAAGAATTTTGTGATGGAGCAAGACACGAAAAAGTTTCCCACAAATTGGAAAAAAAAGAAAAAACATCCCTACAAAATTAAAAAAAACAACAACAACAATATTCAAAGAACAAAAAATCGCTAATGAAAAGGGGGAAACTGTTTTTTTTTTTAAAAAAAGACCTTGAAGAATCAAAAGAAGAAAGAAAAAAACAGAGCCACTTAAAGAAAACAAAAAGCACAAAGTTTTTGGGAGGGCATTAAAAGAAAAAAAAGCAGAATTTCATCACCCAAGAAACACAAGGAAATTTTTTTAACCCCACCTTTTTTCCCGGGGGAGGGACCTTTCTTCCCCTTGCACCCTTTAAATTTTTAAATTGGGCTTAAGTGGGGGAACTTTGAAAATGTCATTTGCTTGCCAAAAATAAAAAAAGAAGATGATGAAAAATGATGACGAGGGAACGATAAGTTTATGACGACAATAATGACATGATGTTTCCCAAAAAAAAAAAAGAAAAAACGAAAAAAATTTCGAAGAAAAAATCGAGGAAGAATGCAAAAAAGCAAAGAAGAATGCAAAAGAAGAAAACGAAAATGCGAAAAACAATGCGGAGAAGAAAAGAAGAAACAGGGCAAAGAAAAATGTAAATAAGAAGTTGGGAAAGGAGGAGGAGAAAAAAAGAAAAATCCCAAAATTTAGAATGAAAAGGAAGAATGAAAAGAAGGGGAAAATTCAAATTCAATCTTAAAAAAACCTTCTTCTTCAAAAGAATCATTTAAAACGCCCTTTTATACAGGCTTTGTTTAAAGATTTTAATGTTTTTTACTAGTAATTGGTATTCTCTTTGGGATAGATAAGTATTTGCATAGAGAGATGTTGGTGGAACCAGCTGGGGTCATCGATTTTTTACCCTTAAAAAACTTTTGTTTTCAAATGTTTGTTCGTTTTCTTCCTTTTTCTTTTTGATCATAGAAAGTTTATGGGGTGGGTTTTGCCTTTTTTGTCTTTGGTGATAAAAAATCTATCCAAACTATCCCTTATCCTGGGGGACTGTGGGGGGGGACCCATGAAAGACTTTTACAACCCGTTTCCCCCCCTTTCCCCTCCTTTTTTGGTTCGCTTTCTCAGGGTTTTTTGAGTTCTAGGCCCGCCATTCGCTGATGTTTTCTTTCCCCTCTCTTCTTTGGTCCCGCCTCGGGGGGGGTATTGGTTCGATTCAGTTTCCCCTTCAACAAGTTCCCGAGCTTTTTTTTCTTTTTAATGTATTTGCAAAAGAGTTTAAAGTCATTTGGCTCTTGTTAAGGTTGTGTCGTCACAAGATAATTTTATATTTGGTATTATAATTTGGGGAGGAAAGTCAATTTTTGGGTTAAAAAAATGGAAAGCAAATTGGGCGTAGTAAGCATTATGACAAAGGGCCTGGAGTGGGTTTTTTCAAAATTTGGACTTTATTATTGGGGAAATAAGGGTTTTTAAATGTACAAAAAACCACACACAACCCCACACACAACAACCCAAAACACCCACACACACACACAACACAAAAAATATATATATATATATTAAAATATAAAAATATATATATAATAAATTTTTAAAATAAATCTGTGTGGTGTGTGTGTGTTGTGTGTTTGTGTGTGGTGTGTGTGTGGTGTGTGTGTTTTTGGGTTTTGGTTGTGTGTGGGGTTTGTGGGGTGTGTGAAATGGTGTGTTGTGTGTTTGTGGTGAAAGGGGTGTGTGTGTGTGTTTTGTGTGTGTGGTGTGGAGTGTGTGGTGTGTTGTGTGTGTGGGATGTGTGTGTGGGGGTGTGTGGGTGGGGTTTGGGGTGTGTGTGTGTGGTGGTTTGTGTGTGTGTGTGTGGGGTGTGTGTGAGTGTGTTTGTGTTTTTTGTTGTGGGGTGTGGTGTGGTGTGTTGTGTGGGGTTTTGTGTGTTTGTGGTTTTTGGTTTTGTTTCCAAAGGGGTTTTTAAAAAGGGTTGATAAAACAAGATTAGGCCCTAGGTTTGGTCTTTTTTTTGCTTTCACCTTTCTAAAATGTACATATAATTTTTTCTCTTTTTTATTTTGTTTTTCGGGCACATCCGTCCCACGGCTGGGCTTTTTTGACTCCTCTGTGATTGTTATGGGGGCATGCGCATGGTTTTTAAAACCCTTTTTTTTTGTTCAATGTGGGCTTTGGGGTATATATAAAAAAAAAAAAAAGACACCAAAAATTTTTGTTCTTAAATTCTGTTTTCCCTCTTTAAAAAAAATGTTTGTTCGTTCTCTTTGAATTTTGGCTCGCTAATTTCCCCAGCTTCTATCATTTTAAAAAAGTTGAAAAGTCGCAAGTTTGAAATGTAGAGAATGGGGCGGCGAGAAAAATGTTTTTAAAAAAACACAACTGTTTTAAAACAGAAAAATATTTAAAGGGCCCCAGTTGTTTGGGCGATTCCAAAATTCCCATCACATTTTAACACGTTTTTGGTGTTGCCCTATAAAAAATTTTTGGGGTTTGAGTTTTTACCCCATTCTACATTCTAGGGGGGAGGGGGGAAAGTGTTGGAGGCCTGGGAAAAATTTTTTAAAATTTTTCATCAATTTTTCCCAAAATAAAAGAGCCTGGGCAATCATGAATCATTTTTTGGGCATAATAAAACATATTTCTTATGGAAACAGATGGGCTGAAAACCCCCCTCTTTTTTTTTAATAATACATAAGTTTTTCAGTACTGATTTTTAATTTGCAATTTACGCCAAAAGGGATATAGCTGCTTTTGGAAAATTTTACCATTTGAAAAATAAAAACCCATAAAAGATTTCAATCGGAATTTTCAAAGACAGTAACCATGGCAACTTCCACATTTTCCCTTTTAAACAGGTTGTAAACGTATAAATTTTTTGTGACCTTTAGTGGAGACCCGTTTTTACATTACCGACCATTTTTCAATTTGTCCCCCTCTGGCCCCAAGATTTTTCGAAATTTCTGAAAAAAATACCATTAAAAGCCAGGTCATAACAATTTTTTAACAATCCCTGGGCTTTAAAAAACAAACACCCCTTTAAAATAAAAAGGTTTTTTTTTTTTTTAACTCTTTTCAAAGGGTAATACAATAATCTTGTAGCTTATCAATGCCGCACCAAAACCGGGTATCAAGAAAAGAAGGAATTAGGTTTTCCAAAAAAATTGTTGCAAATTTAAACAGGTTTAAATAGATAAACTATGAAAATCTTTGTGCCCGTTATTATCCGGGGGTCCAAAAGGATGTAGGAAAAAATCCTTTAGTATATGCAAACTTGAGTGGCAGCTCAGCGTTGGGGAACCCAAACATTGTCAGAAAATTTTAGGGGCCGAACTGATAATATATAAAAATATTAAAAAATATATATATATTATAAAATAATTATATATTAATATAAATAAATATTAGTTGTTTTAAAATGTATAAAAAATACACGCGGCGCCGCAAGTGCCCGCACGCGCCCGCACATGGGATGCATGCTCGCACGCAGTAAACAACAACTGTTTTTAGCCCGTTAAACCCGGTTAAAACATAAGTTGATTGACCGAAGTGACATTTTAAATTTTTTTTTAAAAGTCATGGGTTTTGCAATCCTTTTTTTTTTCTTTAAAAAATGCCAAGCAAAAGGGGGGTAAAAATTTTAAAAAGAACTTAGAAACTTTTCCAAACTTTTGGGGGCAAAATGAATTAAATTTTTGTTTTTTCCTTTTTAAAATTTCCCCAATTAAAAGCCTAACATTTCTGTCCCAAAATCATTGTATTCTTACATACCCAAAAAAAAAGTGGAATTTTTGGGGTGTGTTTGTTGTGTGGGGTTGTGTGGTGGTTTTGGGGGTGTTTGGGGTGTGTGTGTGTTGTGAGAGGAGAGAGAGAGAGAGAGAGAGAGAGAGAGAGAGAGGGGAGAGGGGGGAAAAGAGAGAGAGAGAGAGAGAGAGAAAAGATGAGAGAAGGAAAAGAGAGAGAGAGAGAGAAAGAAAAGAGAGAGGAGAGAATTTTTTTGATTTAAAAATTTTTTAAAACGAGGATAAATGGAAAAACAATCTTTGCTTTTTTTACGTCCAAATCCCCGTGTGTATGCAGTCTTGGGAAATTCCCTTTTGTTCCCCCCCGGGACACCATGGCCCCCTCCCCAAAAAAAAAGCGGAACAGGATTTAACATGTGGGGGGGAAAAATGGGTTTTCCGTGCGTTTTTCACACGGGAAGAGAAAGGGGAGAGAGGGGAGAGAGGGGAGAGGAAAAGAGAGAAAAGGGGGAGAGAAGGGGAGAGGGGAGAGAGAGGAGAAGAGAGAAAGAAGAGAGAGAGAAAAGAGGAAAAGAGAGAGAGAACCCCTAAAACTCTAAGTGTTACAAGTTATCCCCTTTGGGCAGGCTGGGTTTTTATTTTCCCCTGATTGCGCCGGTTTAAAAGATTTTTCGCTTTTGTTTAGGGGTTTATTTCAAAAAGCTGTAATTCCCCGGGCCCACACTCTTCACTCTTCATTCCAAAAAAAAATGGGGGCCCAAACCATTTTAAATGCGACAAAACGGACAAAAAATACGCGTTAAACCGCCGTGGGCCCGATTTTACCCAGAATCTCAGGGAACAAAGGGGGTTTTTTAAAAAAAATTTATTTATTTAAAAAATTTTTTAAAAATTAAAAAATATTGATTACATGTTTTAAAAATTTCGAAAAGCAAGAAAAATTTAAACGAAATTGTTTTTTCAAAACGGATTTAAAAACGTTTTAAATGGGTTTTTAAAAATGGGGGCTATATTTCCTGACCCTCCTTCCCCCCTGGACGACTTTCACTTAACTCCTTTAGAATTTTTTGGGGCACTGTAATTGCAATCCTTCAGGAAAATACTTTAGCAAACTGAATATGACGGAACCGATTTACCTTTTCAAGCTAACGGTGGTTTCGGGCCGTAGTGAATCTTGTAGGAAAAAATCGGTTTTTCCTGTGTGCAATTTTCTCTTCCGCAAAGTTAACCCTAAAGGCCCTTCCCAGTTTTTTTTAGTTTTTTTTTTCTTGGCTTTGAGGCGGGGGGTTTAACCCCAAAAAGGGGAAATTTTTTGCGCGTGCGACTATTTTTTTTCCCACTATGAAGGTTTGTCACAAAACTGACCTTGGGGGATGTCTAAAGACACCCCAAATTTTCAAAGTTTTTAAATAGTTTTAAAACAGTATAGGCTTTCCCCTTTAGTCTCGGGGAAAACTAAAAGGGGTTTTCGCTCTAATTTTTGAGCGCAAACCCTTTGGGAAAGGGAAAGGTAAAGGAAATTGGCAAATTTTTAAAAACCAAACCCCTTTCTCCTCCCCCTAAATTTCCCATTAAAAGGTTCCCCTTCCCCTTTTCCGTATGGTGCGGAACCGAAAACCCCAAACCCATCCCAAAACCCCCGGGGGCTCCAAACCCTTTTTCCCTGGGAATTAAACCCTTGTCCCCCCGGGGGATAAAAATTAAAAATATTAAATTTATTATATAATAAAATTTAAAAAAAAGTTTTAAAAAACCCCTCAAAAAGGCCCCAAAAAACCGGGGTTTCCAAATGCTTTTAACCCCCCGGGAAATAATTTTCCAAAAGTTGGGGGGGTTAACAGGGCCGGGGTATGGGCCACCGGTTTGCATTTTTCCAAGCTTAAAAATTTTTAAAAAATTTTTTACCATTTTTCCCCACCCCAAGCCCCCTTTAAAAGGGGGGGGGGAATCTTTTTAAAACAAAAGTGCAAGATTTTCTTTGGGGGTTTGCCAAGGCCCCAAACCAAAGGCCAAAATGGGGTTCCCCCTCCCCCCCCCCTATTTTTTTGAAAACCCAAAAAACAAAAAATAAATTTTATAAAAAATTACCCCAAAAAAAACAAAAAGGAAAAAACCCCGGGAAAAAAAGACCAGGGCCCCGTTACTTACCTTTAAAAAAACAAAATGCCCACGTTTTTGTTTTTCGGAAATTTTGCAAAATTTCCCAGGTAAAAATTTAAATGTTTTTTAAAAGGTTTGGGGCTGTTTGGCCCAAAAAAGAAAAAACTGCCCCCAAAAAAATTTTTGCCAAGAGACTCCCCCGCCCCGGGTTTTTTGAATGCGCCCCCGGATCGTTGGGGTTTGATTTTGGCCCCAAAAACCATTTTGCACCGGTAAAGTTGTCCCCAAAAACCTTTTCCCCCCATTTTCCAACCCAATTTCCCAATTTAAGGGGAAGGTGAAACCCGGCACAAACGTTTTATTTAAAACCCCCTTTTCTAATTTAAATTTCAACATCCAAGGCAAGAGCCCGGGGGGCCCAAATGGCCTGAGAGGGCAGTTTTAAAAAAGAAAACCCCCGATAAAAAAAAGCCCCGGCTTACCAAAGGGAAAAATGGGGCTGATAAAAAAATTTAAAGGAAAAACAAACTTTGGACGGAAATAAACCCAAGAACCCTCCCCCAACAAAAAGGGGAAGGAATTAAACCCCTTTTTCCAACAAAAAGGGACCCAGAACCCCCCCCGGGGATGAACAACCCACAATAGTGCAACCAAAGCCCCCCGGGCCCTGTTTTTTGGTCAACAAAATTTTGTTGGGGCACAATTTTTTTTTCTGTAAAACCCCTTAAAAACAAAAAAATCATGCAATTTTAAACCCCAAAAAATTTATGTAAGTGGATGTTTACCGGGCAAGAAATTTACCCCAAATTTTGGAAAAAGGGTTAAAAAAAGGGAAAATTTTTTGGGGGGGTTTTTTTTGTTTTTTTAAAATTAAGGGGGCAAAATTTTTGTTTTGGGCCAAACTGTAATTTTGGGGAAAATAAAAGGTGGTGAAAAAATTCCGCCGGGGGAAAATTTAAAGGGTTATGGGTTAACCCGGGTCGGAACCAACCCCCTGAAGGGGAAAAAACGTCTTTTACCCAAAATGGCTGACCAGCGCCCGCCCACCATAGGGGAACAGATTAAAGAAAAAACCCAATAAAATAAAGGGGCCTAATTCCAATTAAAAAACCCCTAAAAAAAAAAGGAAAACATCCCGACAAAGAAAATTCATGCAGAAACAATCATTCAACCTAAAAAACAAAAACCAAACCCCCTTTATCCGCCTTTTTTCATACCCCACCTCTTTTAAACCCTTATTCCCTAAAGGCAATTAAACCCAAAAAAACCTGGGGCCCCCTTTAGTCCCATACCACTTTTTGGTTAACATCCATTCCCATGAACCCCCCTTTGTTTATATCAAAGGTTTTGTTTGGGGTTTTTGGCCCGGCAAAAAACTTTGGTTAATTTCATCGTATTTTAATGGCCTAAGCAAGTAGACATAAGGGGCCCCAGGCCTGCCCCCGGGGAAAACAAGCTTTCCCGCGCGCATTCCACCCCCTTTCCCACCCCACCCCCCACAACCACCCCACCTTCCACAACCCCAAAACCCCCCCCCCCACACCAACTCTCCTCCCCCAATCTCTTCACCTCCCCTCACCCCCTTCCCCCTCGGTTCCTTTTTCCCCTTCCCTCAACCTCTCTCTCTCCTTGTCGGTCTGTCTCTCTCCCTGTTTCCCCCTTTTCGCACTTGAAGTTTCCCCAAAGGGAGACCGCAAACACCCTCACCCTTTAATTGGCCAAAAGTTTTCCCCAAAATTTTCAAAACCCAACGACTTCATGGAATTTTGAAAATTTAAAGGGTTGATCAGTGTTAACCACACACACACGCACACACCCCCGGCCCCCCGCGGCCCAAAAAAACACACACACCACGGGTCAACAAAAACACGAAAAAACACAAAAAGGAAACATCCCAAAACCACGGGGTGCGCGTTTCACTACAAAACCCACACGTTAAACCCCCCCAAACAGACCCCACACGCCACAAGGCAAAAACCACCCCCCCAAAAACAGCAACCCCCACACACCCCCCAAAAAACCCCCGCACGCTGCCCCCCGAAACAACCCCCCCCAGCAAAACAACCCCAACCGAAAAAAAACGAAAACCACGCACACAAAACACCAAAAACACACAAAAAAACAAAAACCAAAAACCACACACCCCAAAAACCCCACACACCACACACACCCCGCGCGCGGGGCCGGCGAGCCCCCGGCGCGCGCGGCGGGGCGCGCGCTGCCAAACAACATCTTTTCTTACTTTTTCCTTAAAAAAGGCATAGAAAACATTTTTTTGCCCTCCCTTTTTTGTTACCAAAAAACTTCCCCAGAAACCCGGGGACCCCCTTCCCACCAAAAAAACCCTCCAAAAGGGCTGTTGGGAAAAACCAAAATCGATTTCCAGCTGGGTTTAAAACCCTGTTTAGAGAGAGGGAAGGGGTTTGAGGGAAAAATGCCTTACCCCAAAAGCCTTCAGGGGTGCTTTTTTTTCCCAGGGAATTTTTGATCAGGAAAAGTTCGCCCCTTAGTTTTTTCGAAAAGGGGAAAAAATTCCCTGAAATCCCCCAAAGTTCTCAAAGGGGTGGAAAACTTTCTTTCCCCCAAAAATTAACAAAAAGGGGGAAATTTTCGCAACCCCCCCAAAGTTCTGAGAGTGGGGGATTTTTCTGCTATCCCCCAAATTTTCTTTTAAGGGGGGGATATTAAAGGCATCCCCAAAAGAGCTCTGAGAGGGGGGAAATATTCTGTTTATCCCCCCAAAGTTCTTTGTTTTGGGGAAATTTTTCCCTGCAACCCCAAAAGTTCGGAGAATGGGGGAAATACCCCCTGCTACCCCCCAAAGTTTTTTAATGAATGGGGGAAATTCAGTTTAATTCCCCCCCAAGTTTCCTAAAGAAAAGGGGGGATATTTGCTAACCCCCCAAAGTTTTAAATTTTAATGGGAAGGCCTTGTTCACAAGCTTCCAAAATCCTGCAGGCCCTTGGGGCCGGGGATCGCGGGGCAGTTTTGCTGCAAGAGAGGGGGTCTAGTGGCCCCTTGACGTTTTTTCTCCGGGGGGGACGAAAACGGCAGGGGTTTCCCAAAAAAAGGGGTAGAAATTTTCCAAGGTCCCGGGCCCCAACAAGTTTTTGGGGGGGCCCCAAAGTTTCTTTTCCAGCCCATTTCTTTGCCTTTGAATTTAAACCTTTTCATTTTTTGCCTTTGGGGAACAAATTCCCCGGGGAAACCAATATTCTGATTGAAACCCCCTGATCCCTTGCTAAAACAAAAAGGATTAAATAGACAAAAATGGGGCGGGACAAAATAAAAAAAAAAAAAATTTTTAAAAAAAAAAATTCAACTAAAAAATGTTTAAAAAAAGGGAAAAAAAGAAAAAAATTAGAAATAGCATTAGTAAAAAAAAAATTTGAAATAAAAAAGAAAAACCAAAAAGAGAAAAAAATTTTTTAAATTTAGAAAAATTAAAGGCAAAAAAAGGACCCTAAAGAGACAAGTTAATGGGGCCCCCAAAAGCCCACCACCCACTAAAGGGTTTTGGGCATTTGATTGAAAAGGTGAGGGATATATTTCCCAATTTTGGGAAAAAAAGTGGTTTATAAAAGGGTGGGAAAAAACCCTTTCAATTTTGGGACAGTTTTTAAATTGAGGGTTTGGGTGATATTAAAACTTTGGGCCCGGGGGGTTAAAGAGGGGTGCGACTTCTTTTTTTGGGGACAGAGGTTTTAATGGGGGGGTGTGCGAAAATCATCTTTGGGAAAAAGGGGTTTAAATGGGGGTTTGTGGGGGACTTCCACTTTAAAGGGGTTTTTAAGGGTGGGCCCCCAAAAATTTTGTGGGACAGGGTTAAATGGGGGGGGGGGTGATGCGGGGCACCAACTGGAATTTTTTTGGGCCCTTGGGTTTAGAGGGGGGAAAAGGGGCCCCTTAAAACTTTTGGACGCTTTTTAAAGGGGTAGGGAAAAATGGCCCTAAACTTTGGGATAAATAGGGGAAAAGGGGGGACTTTTTTCAAGACCCCTCCTTGGGGACAGTGGCTATGGTGGATTTCGACTCTGCCTTTCCTTTCACATTTTCAAAACTTTTCCCCTCCAGTTTTTTTTCCCTTTCCCACTTTTGGACTTTGGCCCGACCGGGTTAGTCATTTGGATCATAAAAGGAGTAACCCCTAAAGCAAGGGAGGCGAAAAGGGAGGATCACAAAAAAGGGTTTAAAGTTTGTTCTGGGAACTGTCTAACGTCAAGACCCTTGCACCGGGAAAAAAAAAGGTAAAAGGAAAAGGGAAAGGGTATTTTAGCAAACCCCCCCCAAAACCTTTTTGGCACAGTTAATTTAAAAATAAAAATTATAAACCTGATAAATGATAAATATATGGAAAAATATATATAAAATAATATAAAATATATAAAAATATAAATCTGTGTGGGTGGGGTTTTAAAAATTAAAAATCTTTTTAAAAACAAAGCGTTTGCAATTCCCCCCTATTCCAAAAAATTTGCAACCCGTCAAATTTAAAAAATTGAGTTGACAAACACACGCTTTAAACCGCACGCACGGCACACCCGCAAAAAATTTAAATACACTGATGAAGTAAAGGTTTTTTTTCGGCTTTTTGAAGAAAAGGGAAAATGAAGGAGGGAAAATCATTAAAAAATTTTAAAAGAGAAGTTTAGTTTTTTTTTATCCCAAATAATTCGGGTTTTCCAGTGTTCTTTCCTATGTGTAGGAGATAGTGTTTGCTATTTTGTTTTTAAAAAAAAAGGGCATTTTCATAAAACACTTTTTACGTTTATCTTTTTGCTTTTAAAGATTTTTAAAATTTGTTTCTCCCTAAAAACGCAGTGCCCGTATCTAAAACCTTGAAAAAAGAAAAAATTTTAAATTTTTTCCCTTGTTTGCAAATTATTTTCTTAAAAAGTTTTTTTTTAAACTAGAAAACCCTTTATGGTCCACGGGGTAAAAAAAATTTGTCGCCATAGTTTGGGCTGTTTTCCCAAATTTGACCAAAATTGTTTCTCGAAGGATTGTGAATTAATACCCTTCCCGTCAAAGTGAAATCAATTTAAAAAATTTCTGAGCCAGTCCCAAAAATGTTTCATTTTTACTAAAGTTTGGCCCTTTCGCTTTCGGGGGTTTCGGGAGGGGGTTTTTTTAAATTCCCGGGTAACCTAACGGGGAAAAGGCAACCACCAGCCCAATGGGGGTTTTCCCACAAAAAAAGAAAAGGGGTTTTATTTTATTTTTAAACTGCAATCTTGGTTTTTAAAATTTTTTAAACCGGGGACCCCCTTTTTCTTTTCCAGTCTTTTTTCGCTGTGATCTTGGTCCCTTTGGTTCAAACCCATTACGCTTTTTCCTTTATTTCTTTTTTTTCGCTCATTTAAAATAAACGCCAAGGGAGGTTTTGGAAAAATTATTTTTGTCCTTTTTCGGGTACTTTTTTAAAATTTTCCAAAGGGGAAATTTTTCCCTTTTGGGTTTTTTAAAGTTTTGTTTAATTTTTTATTTTTAGGGTGGTTGTTACTTTCCCTTCTTTTGGTTTTTCTTTTGTTTTAATTGTTGTAGTTGTTTTTCCCTTTCATTTTAAAATTCCTGGGGAAGTAGTGTTTTCCCTTCCCAAAGGAAACCACGTGGAAATTTGATCAAAAATTGGACGGGCCATTTGTCGCGGGAAAAAGGCAAAAGGGCCCAAAACCACCCCCTGGGAGGGAGAAAACTTTCGACCAACGCGTCCGCCCAAAAAGGTACGAAAAATAAATAACAAAAAACCGAAAAAACAGAAAACAGATAGGCAAAAAAAATTTGAAGTCCCCACACCAAATTAGCTGTTTTAAGGACAGCCCGTGCCAACAGAAGAGAAAATCGGGAAACCCTTTCCCATTTTGAAAATTAAAAACTACCTAGCTGGGTATCAGCCTTTGAAACGATGTTTTCTTTTTTCGGGTCGCCCGCCCTTTTCCCTGTCTTTTCTGTCTGAATTTTTTCTTGCCTCGTTTGGTGGGACTGTTTTTTGGCTGATCCGCCCATCTTTCTCGGAGCCTGTTATTAAATTTTTGGGAAAATGCTTCATTAAGTTTGGTAAAATTTGGTGTATGCATGAGCTGTCTTTTAAACTTGATGCTCTTTTCTGTCTTGGCAAACACTGGAAAACAAAAATAAAAAACGCCACGAGGGCCCCAGCCCGGCCGTGGGCTGGGTGTTTGTTTTTAAAAGCAAAAAAAACTTGATGATGTTAATGGTTTATAAACAAAAGGAATTTAACAAAATTTGCCGGAAATTCCCAAAAGGGGTTTCCCTCAGTACTATTAAAAAAAAAAAAACAAAAAATCTCGGGGTCAATCAGGGCCCCGAGACTCGGACTAACAAACGCTGGTCAAGATGTTTAATTTAAAAACTTTGATAAAGGGACGTAAAAGTGTTTGCTGCTCAATAAATTTTTGGGCCCCCCCCTTCCTTTAGAACCCATAATTTAGCTCGAGTCAGGGCTTTGGGTAGATTTTAAAAAAAGGTAAAAAAAAGCTGCTTTTTTTGGATTTTAAAAACCCCCGACCTAACAAACAAGAATCAAAACGCTACCTTTTGGGGGCTAGGCCGTTGGCTAATTTTGGGTAACACACACACCCCTTCACAAAACACACACACACACAACACACACACACACACACACACACACAACACAAAACCCCCAACAAAAAACCCAAATATAAATATATATAATTTAAAAAATAAAAATATAAATATAAATAATATAATAATATATATATGAATTTTTAACGTTTTTCCGTTTTTGTAACTTTTCGAAATGGTTTTGGGTTATTCTTTTGCTTTAACAGGTACAAGAAGAGCCGAGAAAAATATCAAAATTTTCCAGGGCTCGAAAAAAAGGAGAGCAAATTTACTGTGCCCAAAGGTCAAATTTACCAAAACGCAAAAACCAAAACCCACCATCTCTGAATTATGGTAAGCATTGGCCCCCCCAAAAAATTTTAAAACATTTAACGCTCCAGTTTATGTTCAGGGGCCTCAAAAACAGAATGATGGGTCGGGGAAACAAAAGTCTATGCTTAGGGCGGAACATCGCCGTCGCCGAGAACCCACCGCCGTCGCCAAAGGGAGAAACACCGGTTTTTGCCAGAACACCAAAGTCCCAAAAAGAAAAACACCACGTCGAAGAGAAAAAAGACCACCGTCGGACGATACCGCCGTGGGGGGGCGGGGAGGGGTTGGGATTTTTTTTTTTTGCCGTCAAGAGATTAGTTTTTGAAAATAACTTTTCCCAAGAGGGAAAATTCATGACAACTATGATTGAAAATGATATCCTGTTTTTTTTTTTTTAAGTTTTTTTTTTTTTTTTTTTTTTTTTTTTTTTAATCAAACGGAAACAAAAGGTTTGGGAACATTTTTATTTTGGGAGCAGTTTGTTGTTTTTTTATAAGTTTTCGTGGGTTTTTTTTTTTTAATGAAACAAAAAAAATTTCAGAAAAACCTGGCAATGTTTTTTTTTGGAACCCCGTTTTTTAAAACCCAGCTTTTTATTAAAATTGGCATTTTTTCCCTTTTTTTTTGCTTTAAATTTTTTTTAAAAATGAGGGCCGGGATTTAAATCCCCCCGAAACAACAATTTTTGCTTAAAAAAGGGGAAACCCCCCAGGGCTAGCAATATTTAAACATGCTTCCCTTAAACCCACCCCCCTTTTTATGCATTTGGTTTTTTTTTAAAAATTCCCAAATAAATAATTTGATTGGAAAAGACCTTTTCATTTTTCCTCTTGATGCCTTTATCAACCGTGTAAAGGAAAAGGCAATTTATATGTGCAGCCCTTTTTTGAGGGGAAAATGCAGTTGCCCTAAGATTAAAGGGGGCAAGTTTCAAAAACTTTAAAAAATTTTACAAAAAAAAAATTTTGTGTGTAAGGTTTTTTAGCAGGGCCCTTTGAAACTTTAAAA
>JASPKP010006669.1:0-2500 GCA_030674155.1 Stramonita haemastoma
CTGCGTGCGTTCCCCGCACGGGACCTTGGGTTTTTAGTTTTCACCTAAGGACTTTTTTTGGGGTGGAGTGGGCACTGATGTTAACTCCGGGAAAATATCCCCTTGAACGGGATTCGAACCCAGGTCAGCAGATCACGACTGCTCTAAAAAAACCAGGTTTAAACCCGCCCACCCAAAAACAACCCCCCCCAAAAACCCCACAAAAACCCCCCACAAAACACACAAAAAAACACACACACACACACACAACGTGTGTGGGGACGTGTGTGTGTGCGCGTACGGGGCTTTTCCTGCCTGTACGTAGGGGCCAAAGGGGTGCATGCGTGCGTGCGTGGGGTGTGTGTGTGGGGCGCGCGCTTGGTTGGGGTGTTGTGTTTTGTGTGTGTGGTGTGTGTGTGTGTGTGTGTGTGTGTGGTGGGGTGTGTGTGGGTGGAATTTTAGGGAGGATAACGAATTATTTCCAAAAATGAAAAACCCTTTTTTTTTTCCCCCCCCCAAACCCGTCTAGAAAAAATCCTTTCCCCCCGGGTTTACAAAAATAAAAAAACCTTTTTTTTCCCCCCCCCCCCCTCACCCCCCTCCCCCCCCTTCCCCCCCCCCATTTTTCCATCCCCAAAATTTCCCCCCCCCCCCTCGTCCCCAAACCCCCTCCCCCCCCCCCCACCCCCCCCTCTCTCCCCACCCCCCCCTATTCTTCACCTCCTAAAAACAAACAAAAAAAAAAAAGAAAAATTAAAAAAAGGTTGGGCTAAAAGTTCCATTAAAACTGATATTTAGGAAACAGGAATTTCCCCGAAACAAAAAATTTCTTTGAGGAGTTCTTGAGAGTGTGTGTGTGTGGGGGGTGTGTGTTGTGTGTGTGTGTGTGTGTTGTTTTGGGGTGTGTGTGGGTGTGTGTGTGGGTGTCTGTTCTGTGTCTGTGGCTGTGTATGTGTGCGTTTCATTTTTTGTTTTTTGGTTTTTTGTCTTTTGTCTGTCTGTCCTGTCTTTTTCTGTCCCCGTTTCCCCGTCTGTCTTTTCTGTTTTTTTGTTTTCCCCCTCCCCCATTTTTTTTCCTCCCCCCCTCATTTTTCCTCCTCCCCCCCTCCTTTTCCCCTCTCCCCTTTTCTCCCCCTCTCTCCCCTCCTTTTCACCCCCCCCCCCCCCCTCTGTGACAAATGGAAAATTTTTATATTCCCCACAAGGAAAAGACAGGTGAAAAGACCCCCAAACTTTTTTTTTGTTGGGCAGGTGCAAAAACACAAAAACAACCACCCAAAACCCCACCCCACACACACACACAACCAAAACACACACACACACACAAAACACAACCAAACACCCCCAAAAACACACCCAAAACCCCCACAAACCGGGGGTGACGGTTTTTGTTTTGATTTTTCACACTCTGGAGGTTTCCCCCAAAATTCTACTTTTTTCTATGTATTGGTGAAGTTTGAAAAAAACAAAAAGAAATTCTAGGTGTTTGTGGGGAAAAGGGTTTAAAGGGGCCCCACAGGGGGAAAAAAAACACGCCCCCCTTCCCCCCGGCCCCCAACCCCCCCGCCCCCGCCCCCGGCCAAAAACAAAAAAACATCTATAAAAAAGAAAAGACAAAAAAACATAAAGAAAAAAGACACAAAACCCAACCCCCAAACACACAAAACAAAAGACATAAAAAACACAAAACCAAAAAAACCAAAAAAACACGGGACGCACCCCCACAAAAAGCCCCCATACACCAAAACCCCGTACGCACACTTTCACAAACAAACACATATGGGACAACCCCAAAAACCCCGCACGCCCCCACACCACAAAAACAAACACAACAAAAACTCCACAAAAAAAAACGCACAAAAACTCCCCGCCCCCGCACAAAATACATACATACACATAAAAAACAAAACAAACACACACACCAAAACCCCACAGACAAAACACACAGAAAACAAACACACACACAACCACAAAAACAACAAAAGACACACACACGCCCGCACGCCACGCAACCCCCACAAAAAAACCAAAAAAACACACACACACACAACAAAAAACCAAACACCCCAAACACCCACCCGGTGTGAAGGTTTCTTTAGATTACTCACTCTGAGGTTTCAAAACATTCAAATTGTTCTATGTATTGGTGAAGTTTGAATAACAGAGACTTCTAGGGTGTTTGTGGAGGGTTTTGGGGGGGCACAAAAGGGACAAAAACGGGGTGGCACGCCCCCGGGGCGCGCGCACAAAACACACACACCACACACACAGACATCTATGCAAACAAGACAAAAACAAAAGGCGTACAGACAGACAGACACACAAAAAGGAAAAACAGACATAAAACACACAACCCCAAACACGCAAAAGCCCGGCCCCCGGAACCCCGCGCGCATACACACAAACAACCCCACAAACACACACATCTGCACTTTCCCCCCCACACCAAAAAAACACCACAAAAACTTCCCCAAAAAAAAAACCCCATACACAAAAACACATAAAATCACAAAATAAAAAA
>JASPKP010006669.1:5000-13893 GCA_030674155.1 Stramonita haemastoma
ACATCAAGACATATCCAATGACAATATCTTTCCTACCTGTTCTTCAACACACCAGACAAAAACACACACACACAGACACACCACACACACACACACACACAACACACACACACACACCACCACACACACACACACACACACACACTGACCAACAATCAACTAGGGGTCATTATGGAAAGGAAGCACTGACCAAATGTCCCTAACCAAAGGGGCCCCCGCGGCGGGAGGTGGGTGGGGCCGCGGGTGGGAGGAAGGGGGGAGAGAGAGATAAAAAAAGAGGGGGGCCCCGGCCCCGGGGCCCCTTAGCTTAACAAGGGGGGAAAAAGAAAGTAGGGGGGGGGGAAATAAAGAGAAAAAAAAAAAAGAAGGGAAAAAAGGAAAAAAAAACGAAAAAAAGGAAAAGAAAAAAGGGGGAAAAAATGAAAAAAAAAGAAAAAAAGGGGGAAAAAAAAAAAAAAAAAAAAAAAAAAAAAAAATACCCCCCCCCGGGCCCCCCACCCCTGTATCATGGTAGGGTAAGTTGAAAGTGAATAGGTAAAAGACACCGACAGACGAAGAGGAAAGGGTTAATCCCCCCCGGGGTCCCCAACCCATTTCCCCCTTTCTTTTTTCCACCCCCCAAAAAAAAATTTTTTCCCGGGGGGTTAAAATTCAATAAACCCCCCCCCAAAATTTTCTAAAATTTCCCTTCCCCGGGCCCCCCCAACCCCCTTCCCCCTATCCACCCCCGCCCCTTCCCCGGCCCCAAATTTTTTGGGGGGGGGGGCCCCCTACCCAACCCCCCCACAAACCCACCCCAAAACCCCTTTTGCAAAACCCAAAACCGTCCCGAATCCCCCTCCTCCTTCTTCCACCTTTCTTCCACCCACCAAACCCCCCCCCAGACACACCCCCCCACCCCCACCCACCCCAAACCACCCCCCCACCCCCCCCTTAAAACTTCCCCTCATCATTATTATGGTTTTCCCCTACCTTCAAAAAACCTAAACAATACCCCCCCCCCCCCCCCTCCCCCCCCCCATTTTTTCTCCCCCCCCCCTTCCCCCCCCTCTCCTTCCCCCTCTCCACCTCCCCCCATCTCTCTCTCCCTCTCCATCTCTCTCCTCCCCCCCTTTTTTCCCCTCCTCTCTTTTCCCTCCCCTCCTCTCCTTCCCTTTTTCCCTCTTTTCCCCCATTTCTCCCCCCTTTCCCTCTCCTCTCATTCCCCCCTTTTCCCTTTCCCCCCTTTTCTTTTCCTCATTTTTTTTTTTTTACCCTGTGTGTATGCAGTTTTGTCAATTTTGTCACCCCTTCCCACCAACACCAAGTGTGCGCAAATGTTTTGCGTGCGTTCGCATTAGGGCCTCGGGTTTTTTATAGTCTTCCCCCCGGGGGGAAGAAGAGAGAGAGAGAAGAAGAGAGAGAGAAGAGAGAGAGAGGAGAACGAGACAGAGACGAGACAGAGACAGAGACAGAGGAGAAAAAATGAATAAGAATAAAAGAATGAATAATAAACTTTATTTTTATTTTTTAAGGGTTCAGAGTAAGTATTACATACTTTTTTTTTACCGCCCTTTCCCTCAGAGAGAGAGAGAGAGAGAGAGAGAAGGAGAGAGAGGAGAGAAAAGAGAGAGAGAGAGAGAGAGAGAGGAGGGGGAACACAAACCCCGGGAACCACACAAAAACACACACACACACACACACAACACAACCACGCAAAAGCACCACACCCCGAAAACCCCCGGGCCCCAACCTTTGTCAAATTTTTTTAAAGTAGGAAAAGGGGGTCCGTTCAAAGTTTTCATGTATTTTTGTTTATTTATTAAACTTGGAGAGGGGCCCCCACTTTTCAGTTTTTTTTACTTTTCGCCGGGTTTGTTTTTTCTCAAAGAATATTTTTAAATTTAAACTGAATTTCATGTGGGGTTTTACTGTCTTTCCTTTTTAACTTGTGCACAAGTAAGTGCAAAAAAAAAAATCACACCTTGAGGTATTTTCCAAGCTCTCTCTCCCCCTCTCTCTCTCCCCCTCTCCCTCCTCCTCCTCTCACCTCCCCTCTCCCTCCTCCTCCCTCTCCCTCTCTCTCTCTTTTCCTTTCCTCTCTCGTGTAAATGCTTACTCGTAACCCTTGAAAAATAAAAAATCATTCTCTCTCTCTCTCTCTCTCTCTCTTCTCCTCCCTCTCTCCCCTCTCCCCTCTCTCTCCCCTCTCTCCTCCTCTCTCCCCTCTCCCTCCTCCTTCCCCTCTCTCCCCCCATTCAATGGCAAAGAATTTTTTTTTTTAAAAAATATCGGGATTCTTATTTTTTTTGTTTTTTTCTGTTCTTTGTTTCTTTTTCTTTTATTCATTTTTTTTATATGTATATATTTTTTCTAGTCTTTTCGTAGCCTCGTTAGCTTTCTTTCTTTCTTTTTCTCGATCTTCCTTTTCTTTCTCCCTTTCTTTCAGTCATTTTTTTCCAATTTTTTTTTTTGTTTTTCTTTGCTTTTCTTACTTTCTGGGCGCCTCCCTTTTTTTTTTCTTCTTTATATTTATTTTCTTTTCCCTTTTTTCCCCTGACCTACTTCTTTTGTGTTTTTTTCCTCTTTTATTTTCCCTTTCCTGTCTACTTGCTTTCTTCCTTCTTTCATTCCTTTCTTTCTTTTTTTCTTATTTTTTTTTTCTGTCTTTCTTTCTTTCTTTTTTTCTTTTTTTTTTTTCCTTTCTTTCTTTTTCTTTTTTTTCTTCCCTTTTTCTTTTTTTTTCATTCATTTTTTTCTTTCTTTTTTTTCTTTTTGTCTGTCTTCTTTTTTTCTTTCTTCCTTTCTTTCATTCCTTTCTTTCTTTCATTTCTTTCTTCTTTCCCCCCCTTCTTTCTTTCTTTCATTCTTTCTTTCATTCTTTTCTTTCTTTTCTTCTTTCTTTCTTCCTTTCCTTTTTTTCTCTCTTTTATTTTTTTCTTTTTTTTTTTTCTTTTCTTCTTTTTTTTCTTTCTTTTTTCTTTCTTTTCTTTCTTTCTTTCTTTTCCTTTCTTTCTTTTTTCTTTCTTTCTTTCCCTTTCCCTTTTTTTCTCCCCCTCTTTCTTTCTTCTTTCTTTCATTCTTTTTTTCTTTCTTCCCTTTCATTTCTTCTCAATTCTTTCTTTTTTTCTTTCTGTCTATCTTTCTTTTCCCTTTCCCTTTCTTTTTGTCTGTCTGTCGTCTTCTTTCTGTCTTTCTATTTTTCTCTTTTTATTTTGTGCTTAAATTGCAGCGTCTGTGTTCTGGGCATAGAAAAAACCACAAAAACACACACACCACCCAACACCCACACACAACACACACCACACACACACACACCACACACACAACCACAACCACACCAAAACACACACAGCGCTAAGGGGCCAAGCGACGACTTATAAGAGAGATGGGGGAGGGTTTTAAGACACGGTATCTAAAATAATGATTAGTGCTTGTGACTCGTGATTAAGGGGGGGGTTTTTGACCCAGTCGTGGGTGTGTGGTTTTGTTTTGGTTTTGGGGGGTGTGTGGGGTGTGTGTGGTGTGTGTGTTTGTGTGTGTGCATGTGTGTGTGTGGGGTGTGTGTGTGTGTGTGTGTGTGTGTGTGTGTGGGGTGTGTGGGGTGTGTGTGTTGTGTTTTGGGGGTGTTCATTTTCCTTGTTGTGTTGGTTTTGTTTCTCGTCACACGTCCGTTAGTTTCGTTGTTGTCGTTGTTGTGATTTTTGTTGTGGTGGTGGTGGGGTAGGGTTTGATGTTTGGGAACTTTTTTGTGATTTCGACATCGTTGTTGAGTTTTCATGTTTCGTCGTGGCTGTGGTGCGCACACATTAGTACTGGATGGCACTTGCGCGGACAAGCCCCAAGGGCACGCATACATGCATGCACAAAACATAGCTAATGCACACATGCACATACATACACATAAGCATGCACGCATACGCCCACCGCAACACACACAAATACACAACAAGCACACATTCAAACCTGTTTCCCCCTTTAGAAGAGTAGACTATTTTTTTGCCGGTGGGAATGAATGTAAAAATTGCAAAACCACATGTACACGAAGACGGTGTTTTTAAAATGGACAAGATTCTTATTCCATTACCCCGAAATAAAAGAAAGAAAATAAAAAGTTAAAAAGCATAAGCTGCTCACCGCGTGCCCGCGCGCCCACACACATCACACACATACACACAAATACACACAAACCTCTCTCCTCCCTCTCCTCTCTCTCCTTCTCTCCTCCTCTCCCCTCAACACCCCACACACACAGACACAAACAAAACCCCACACACAACACACACCCCACCCACACACCCACACAAAACCCACACACAAACACACACCACCACAACACACACACAACCCCAAAAAACCCCCCACAAACACCACACCACACACACACACACACACACCACACACACCCCCACAACACACACACAACCCCCACAGCCTAAACACTCCTATATTTATCTCTAGGGTTAAGTCCAGAGAAAAAAAGCATTCCACCATATCTTCCTAATCGGAATGGGGTTTTCCTAAAAAGGTTGGGGAAACGGTATCATACGCAAAATCTATCTGACCATTGGGTCCTCGTTCTAGTTAGGAATGAAAAAAATTCGTCATCACTCACTGAAATATATTACACCTTTTATTGGATTCGGGTGTGTGTGTGGGGGTTTGTGTGTGTGGTGTGGTGTGTGTGTGTTGTGTGGTGGGTGTGTGGTGTGTGTGTTTTGTGTTGGTGTGGTGTGTGTGGTGTGTGTGTGTGTGTGTGTGTGTGTTGTGTGTGGTTTCTTTTTTTTAACGTATTTCACATTACGTGATAATAGACAAGGGGTTGGGGCCGCGACGTCTACTGCGTGTGGTTGCGTGTGTGTGGTGTGGTGTGTGAGTGAGAGAGAGGAGAGGGGAAAAAGAGAGAGAAGAGAGAGAGAGAGAGAGAAGAAGAGAGAGAGAGACAGACAGACAGACAACAGACAGACGAAGACAACAGACACGGCATTGTAACTCTTACCTTGAAATTCCCCTTAACGTTCGGGGTTTCCCACGTTAAAAAAATAAAAACACCAACAACTAAAAGACAATGACACACACGCACCTTCAAACCTAACTCCCACACAACACACCAACAGGGGCCCACCGTTTTAAGTTTTTGGGTCAAATTCTTTTCCTCTTTTAGTAAAGACGAAATAGCAAAATGGTCTATATCTTCACCAAACCAGTAAAAACCAAAAAAAAAACCTTTTAAAATCCGAAATTACTATCTCTTATAAAAACTTTAACCAAAAAAAAAAAAAAAAGTCGAAAAAAAAACAATTCTTACAAATTACACTAAACCAAAAAAACAACAACCCCAAAACACCCCACCTCACACCACAAACAAATTCGCTTTTAACTGCAAACTAAAAGTGGGACTATAGTAGAGCCCCAAGAAGAAATTCTGGCCCCCTTTAAAAACAAAAAAAAAAAAATCTCCCCGCAAAAAACTAACAAAGGGACCTTGCGCCTAACAGTGCAAATGACTGCACTTTCACACGCCAAGCGTATATTTAGTTTCTTTCCTGCCAAGTTTCATGCATGAACGGCACTACTAACTAGCCTACTAACCTTGCGGACTCACGACAGGGGTCCTTCCACGGGCAGCCAACAAATCCCTTCAGCTTTCAACAGCGGGGGTTTTTACTTCGATGTTCGAGGTCTTTGTAGCTTCCCGGGGGCACAGAGAATGGGGTGGGGGTGGTGTTGGGGGTGGTGGTATGGGGGGTGGTGGTGGGGGGGTTTGGGTGGTTGGGGCGGTGGGTGGTGGGGGGTAGCCGAAGCGAAGTTTGTCAGGGTGTGGGGGTTGGGGGAAAGTTCCCTTCTCCGGTTTTTTCTGCTCTAACTTACATACCCTTCGCACCAAATAGGTTTTTTGTCCCGTTTTTGAAGTTGGTTTTTTTTTTTTTCTCTCTACCCACCTTTTTTATTTTTTTCGTGCCCTTTTTAAATTTTTTTTTTTACTAGGTTCATGTACTACTTTTTGCTGTGCGCGTATATTGTGCATGCATTACGAAGTAAAAAACCGCGTGCCCCCGCGCACGTAACACCCACCAACCACACACCACCACACAAAAACACACAAAACCCCCAACCCCCAACAAAACCACCCAAAACCCACACACACAAACACACCCACACACCATCCCCCACACACCACAAACACCCAACACAAAACACACACACCACCACACACACACACAACAAACACCCACCCCCCTTTTGTCTTGAATGTTTTAGAAGTCAATTTTCTGATTTTTTGTGTGGAGGGCAGGATGAAAAAAAGTTGTTGTAACCTAATCTGTTACCCTCAATAAAGACCCTTTTGACTTGACTCACAACACACACCACACACACAACACACCCACACACACCCACCCCACACCACACACACCCAAAACCACACACAAACCCCATCAACACACATGCAAAAAGGCAAATGTCAACATGAGAACGCATACTTAAACAACAAATGAAATCATACACAAACATAGGGGGGAGTCCCCAAATCCCAAACATTTAAAGGGAATAAGCATTTTCTCGAAAACAACAAAACCAAGAAAAACTTTCAAAACGCATCTTAAAAGTTTTTGTTCCACAACACCAACCACATTTTAGTTGAAGGAAACAACCTAACGATGAAATTTAAATTTTTTTTCTTAAAAAAACAAAGAAATGTTTTGTATTTCAGCCCTATTCCCTTTAAACTGAAAAAGTGGGGTCCAGACCCCCAAACAGTAAAAAAACCCCACATTTTGAGTGACAGAAATCGCAGGAATACCCCTTTCGGGTTTCTGCTATTCCGCACACTCTTTACATGAAAAACCACGTTAGCACATGGGGGCACGGATCAATCCTCACGGGGGTTTCTTACCACAAAAAGAGAACCTGTCCCCCTTTTTGCGAAACTGACATCCAGCCCTCTGGTTTTGGTTTTTTGTTTCTGTTTTTTTCATTTGGGGGGTTTTATTTTTTGTCTGTTTTGGGTTTTCCTTTGCCTGAACAGTTCAATTTTTTGTTTTTTAAGGGCTAGTAACACAGTGCCAGAAGCATTTACAGAATACACCCTTGTGCTTACTCCCCTCTCCCCACAAGACACCCCAAACTGATTTTTTGCCCTTTTGTCCAAGGATTTTTTGGCAGCGTTTCAACAATTCAAACACCAGTTTTTGTCGTCATTTTTTTTTTGTCCCATTGAACCCTTTGATCTGAATTTTTTTTTTTGAAGAAGATCAAAAACCTGTTCACACTGCGGCCTTTAAAGCCTTTCTAAAAATGATGTTAACTCGGGCTGCCTCACTGAATTTGGGGGGGGGTTGCTGCAAGACTTCAGCCATCTTTTTCCCCTGCGTTTTTTTTTTCGTCATAAAGCCCTGGGAAGTTGTTCCGGTTTGCTTACTCACTGTTTCCCAAGCATTTTTCCCCCGGTCAGGCCAAAAACTGCCTCCCCATTGTAAAAATTTTTCACCCCGTTCTTTTTTATGGGGGGGGGAAAAACTAAGGTTTCCCTGATGCTTAAAAATCAACCGGGCATACTTGTCTTCCCATCAAAATTTGATCCCTCACGGGGGGGGGAATCCCGTCATCTCTTGCAGCTTTCAAAGTCCAACCCTTTTGTTTTTGCGCTCCCATACGACCCAGTGACTCCGTTGTCCAAAACAGCTTTGCAATTATCTCCATTATTAGCTCTATACATATACGACTTTAGACCAAACCACTTCTGGCAGGCACACCCCTGACCCCCCCCCCCCCCCCCCCCCCCCCCCCCCCTGTTTTGTTTTTTGGGTTGTTTTGTTTGTTTTTTTTTTTTACATTTTTGTTGTTACGTTTATCTAGAGGATCAAGATTTCATAGAATGAATTGATTTATAGCAAAGACTTTTTCTGGAACACACAACAAATCTAGGCAAAGTCTATGACAAACAAATTTTCTAGATAAAACTCTCTAAAAGTACAAAAAAATACATTTTTCAGAATAAAAGAAGATGGGAAAAGAAAAATCAAAAAAAGTGAGGCGCTCAAAACCCGACCACAAGATCCGAATACCGGGAAAATGTTTGGAATTTAAACCTTGGGGTTTCGATAATTATTGAAACTTCCTAACCTTCTTTAAAAATCTCCCTTTTAGGGGAGTTTTCAGGAATTTTCTTTTAAAAGGGCTTTGTTGACTTTAAATAGATCAATTATTTTTAAAAAAACCCTACGTTTTTTCATTAAAAGAAGCTCAGAATCATTCTAAAACCCAAAAGCTTTTTTCGGGGCCTTATTTTTTCCCTAGAACGACTGTACTTTACTATCTCGCACGACAAATTTGAGCGTTAAATCCCGTTTTTTGAGAAATGGGGGTTCCCGGGATTATCACCTGTTCGGGGATTTGGGGACTTTTCCCATATTACACAATATTAATGATAATAACAATATATGATCACCACAACAAGCGCAGGGTCCCCTGGCCCCAGACCGCACACCACAGACACAAACACAGACACAACACGACACACCACACACACACACACCAGCAACCCCGCGCTTTTCGGCGTGCGGCGTGCGTGCGTGCGCGTGTGTTGGGGTGAGAAGGGGGGGGGGGTAATAGGGTATTCTGTGCGTGCAGCGCTGGTCCGCAGTGTATTTAAACGGTTAAAGTTATTGTATTTGTTGCATATCATACTTTATTTACGCAGTTAAATGCCAGCGCTTTAAAAAAAAAAATTTTTTTTAGCAAGATATAGCGCCTACAGATTCTATATTTTCACAGTATTGTAGGCTATACTTTTAAATTTAAAAAAATTTTTTAACTTAGGTATTTGCCATTGTTCGGCATGTATAATTTTGAGAGGGAATAAGACATTTGTGAATGAGCAGAACTTTGCGTATAATTTAGATTTTGGGTATAT
>JASPKP010006670.1:2500-13889 GCA_030674155.1 Stramonita haemastoma
CAAGTTCAAGGGGATTTTCCCCTGGAGTTAACCTTCAGTGAAGACTCCACTATCCCTAAAGTCCCTCAGATGAGACTATAAATCGAGGCTCTATGTGCGAATGCACGCAGAACATCTTGCCCGCACGCGTTAAATCCTGTTCCGCTTTTCGAAAAAGTAGGTCATTGTGTGCCGATGGGAATAGACGACAAAATTTACAAAACCATATACACATGAGGACTGGATGTAACAAAGCACAAGAGTGCTTATTTCAGTATTTTTGATATAAAAGAACAGATAAATAAAAGAACAAAAAATATAGATCTATACATATATAATGAAATAAAGGTCCTCATAATTATATGAATCCTAGTGCAAGTGTACAATATCAAGCATCTACAAACAAGTACCATAGTGCAAGTGGCACACATCCATGCTCCAGACAGAGCAAGCGTACACAAAAGTATTCTCCACATGCATGTATCACAGTGTCAGTGGATGATAAAATAAAATTTAAAAAAGTATCCATACGCCTGTGGCAAAGTGTAAAAATTGTTATCCACACACCCTGGCAAAGTGTAAAATTGTTATCCACACACCCTGGCAAAGTGTAAAAATTGTTATCCACACACCCTGGCAAAGTGTAAAAATTGTTATCCACACACCTGTAGCAAAATGTATGTTATGAGTTATTATCCAAAAACAGACAAGTGAAAAGTGTCGACATTAATAATTATAAATAGTCCACCCTCAGACATGTACGTAGTAGTAGGCCTAAGCAGCTGCAGATCAGCTGGAGCCCTATCAACCAGACCCAGAGTAGGTAGGCAGGCAGACAAGCAGACAGGCAGGCAGGCAGGCGGGCTGGGCAGGCAGGCGGGCTGGCGGACCCCTGTGAGCTGACGCCTGCCCAAGCCAGGTCCTGGCGACAGGGGCTTGGGAGGGGATTTGCTGTAATTGGTCTAGACCTCCTTCATCAACTTTTATAGACACCTAGCCTACCTGCCTGCCTGCCTGCCTGCACAGTGCAGGGTGGGGGCAGGAAGGAAGGCCAGCAGTTAGGCTAGGGCACTGTGGATAAGGGAGGATTTAGATCTAGCCCTGCTGCTGGAGGAGAGAGGAATGGAGAGAGAGATAGAGAGGAGAGGGAGGGAGGAGGGAGAGAGAGAGGGAGGAGAGGGGGGAGGGGAGAGAGAGGGGGGGAGGGAGAGAAGAGAGAGGAGAGAGGAGAGAGAGAGGGGGAGGGATGGGTAGGGAGGGAGAGGGAGGAGAGAGAGAGAGAGAGAGAGAGAGAGAGAGGAGAGAGAGGAGAGAGGAGAGATGAGAGAGAGGAGAGAGAGAGAGAGTAAAGTGGTGAGTGAGTGGAGAAGAAAATATGGGTACTTAGTCCTCCCCCCCCCCCCTCTTACCCCTCTCCCTAACTGCACTTTCACATTTTTCTTCTAAAGTGGCAGAAGCCAGTGACAACATTTACAAAACCGCATACACACGGGGACTAGATGTAAAAAAAACAACCCCACATAAGTGCTTATTCCATTATCATCGAAATAAAAGAATGAAACGAATAAAATAAATCAATCAATCAATATAATGAGAATTACCCTAAAAAGTTGTCGAAAGTAGAGCCAGGGTAGTTCATATGGGATGTCTTTCCCTAGAAACCAGTAAAGTCACTGACAGATCTATAGATGCGCTTGCAAACCTGATCGCTAAAATTACTTGTAGTAAATGAGAAACGATTTGTACAGATCTCTCATTTGTAAGTGACAAGAGATGTGTGTGTATGTGCGTGCGTGCGTGCGTGTGTGTGTGTGTGCGCGCGCGCGCGTGCGCGCATGCGTGCGTGCGTGCACGTGCGTGCGTGCGTGCGTGTGTGTGTAAGTGTGTGCGTGCGTGCGTGCGTGTGTGTGTAAGTGTGTGCATGCGTGCGTGCGTATGTGTGTGTGTGTTACAAGGGTTCAAATGCGTTCCTTCTTGTTGAGAGATTTTCTCCTCGAGTAAATAACTGCATTCACAAAAAAAAGAAGCATGTCGTGGAAGATATGAAGAAGAAAAATGGTACCCTGGAAAAACGGTGGTGTGATGGGTTACGTCCGGAAGAAGTAGGCCTAAGCGATGAAAGCACCCAGGGAGGAGCTGGCGAATCAAAGCAGAGACAAAAAGAAGAAGGAGAAGAATAGGGTTTCGCAAAAAAGCTATGATTTTCTTTACACACACACATACATACACATACAGACACACACAGACACATACACGCGCACGCACGCACACACACACACGCGCGCGCGCGCGCGCACGCAAGCACGCACGCACGCACGCACGCACACACACAGAACAGACACACACACATGCACGCACGCACGCACGCACGCACGCACACACACACAGAACAGACACACACACAAACAGACACACACACACACACACACACACACCCACGCACGCACGCACGCACGCACGCATACACAGACAGAACAGACACACACACAAGACTCACTCACACACTCACACACACACACACACACACACACACACACACACACACACACACACACACACATACACACACACACACACACACACACACACACACACACACACACACACACACACACACACACACACACACACACACACCACACACACAGAGCGTTTTCCTTTACAACAATATTCATCATACATTATGGATAAAGGGGAGAAGTGTTATTCAAACAGCCAAAGCCAAATATTATCTCACGACAGCATATTGGACTCGACAGCTGTTCCACACGAAGACTTGTACTTCTCCTATATCCCTCACAGATATTCAGATTCTTTATATCCTGTCATCCCTTTAGGGATATCATCATCATCATCATCATCATCATCATCATCATCATCATCATCATCATCATCATCATCATCATCATCATCATCATCATCCTTTACACCCAGTGGTGTGTAGGGCAGCAACAAAGTCTTTCCACCCCTGGAAATGGAGGATTAAAATTTTTTTTTTTTTACATAATACCAATGAACAAAATCAGGACTGAACAACCTACACGCACCATGTAACTGGATATTTGAACAGTTAATACAGAACCAAAAAAAAAAGAATTGTTTGTTTACATATAGATCTGTCAAACTCTTTGAACAAAGCTTACATGTTAATTCTGATAATATCAATCATTTTAACAACATTGGGCAGAGACTTCAGAAAACGTAAATAAAACAAAAAACAACCCAAAACAACCTCTTGTCTACAAAACTGACACTCGTAAAACAAAAAACAACTTCTTGTCTACAAAACTCTGACACTCGTATGAGATAGGCTCGCCCTTTGTTAAAGTAAACCAACCAAACAAACAAACAAGTAAACAAACAAACAACAAAACTAAAGACAAACGCCCCCCCCCCCCCCCAACCCAAGCTCCCCAGCTAAATATTCATTTTTTTACCCGTTCCTCAATTAGTGCTCCGAGGATCACCAATTTGAATTTTTTGCGTTTGAGACCGTTTTTCACCACCATTGAGGTAGCTGCAGTTTTCACCATTGATGTCGCTGTAGTTTTCACCATTGAGGTAGCTGTAGTTTTCACCATTGAGGTAGCTGTAGTTTTCACCATTGATGTCGCTGTAGTTTTCACCATTGAGGTAGCTGTAGTTTTCACCATTGAGGTAGCTGTAGTTTTCACCATTGAGGTAGCTGCAGTTTTCACCATTGAGGTAGCTGTAGTTTTCACCATTGAGGTAGCTGCAGTTTTCACCATTGAGGTAGCTGTAGTTTTCACCATTGAGGTAGCTGTAGTTTTCACCATTGAGGTAGCTGCAGTTTTCACCATTGAGGTAGCTGTAGTTTTCACCATTGAGGTAGCTGCGGTTTTCACCATTGAGGTAGCTGTAGTTTTCACCATTGAGGTAGCTGTAGTTTTCACCATTGAGGTAGCTGTAGTTTTCACCATTGAGGTAGCTGTAGTTTTCACCATTGAGGTAGCTGTAGTTTTCACCATTGAGGTAGCTGTAGTTTTCACCATTGAGGTAGCTGTAGTTTTCACCATTGAGGTAGCTGTAGTTTTCACCATTGAGGTAGCTGCATTCCAAATTCAAGAATGGTGTCTAAACACGACACCTGTACTGTGTGCATGCGTTCTGTTTAAAATTTTGTCATCTCTACCTACCAGCGCGATATGGCCTTAAAAAGTTAAAGTCTGTCCCGAGCCTAAGGCTCATCAGGCCGGTGCTTATCCCGGTTTCTGTGGCGTTAAGCGACTGAGAGTCATAGACTCCCCCCTGGATAGGACGCCAGTCTATCGCAGGGTTAACCCCCAACACAAGGTTGGTACCCCTTTTACACCTGGGTAGGGTGAGAAAATAGCCGTAAAGTGCCTTTTCCAAGGGCACAACGCCATAGCCGAAAGCTGGGATCGAACCCGCAACCTTTAGATTACGAGTCCAACGCCCTAACCACTAGACTACAGCGGCGGCGCGATATGGCCTACTCTTGCGGAAAGGTGGATCAGGTCTTCAACATGAGTGTATAATGTTCTTTGTGCATTCGCACATGGGGGCATTGGTTTATAGTCTCATCCAAAAGGCTTTGACATCCAGTTCGATTTTCTTGTCAAACTGGGAGGGAAGAAAGAGAGAAAGGGCAAGGTTTGGGAATCGAACCCAGAACCTCACAGTTTACTTCTCAGGCAGGTGAATGTCTTAATTATCCTGCCGGCATCAATCCTTCTAAGCTGACTATACATCGACACCACCACCACCACCACCACCACCACCACCACCATCACCACCACCACCACCATCACCACCACCACAACCACCACCATCACCAACCACCACCACCACCACCACTATCACCACCACCACCACCACCACCACCACCACCACCACCATCACCACCACCACCACCACAACCACCACTACCTTTTCCCCATGACAACAGAGGAGACACCAGTACTTATGGGCAACACCTGAACCCCCCCTCCCCCCCACCACCATCCCCTACCTCTACCAGTGTGCCTGCCAGTGCTAAAACAGCCCTCTTCACCACGTAATAATCATCCTTTCCCGAGACCCTCTGTCCGAGAAAACTGTGATGCTATAAAGGGCCTGGCTAAAGAGGTCATAAATTCTAACCATTGACACCTAGCCCTGAGCTGGGCGCCCCTGTAGCTGGGTCGTTACAGCGTCGGTCTCGTAAAAGATTGCCACTTCGACTCCTCCAAGTCGCCCGTATAAAAAAATGCCATTTTCACTGCCTACCTACCTCAATGCCTTGCACATGTGGTGTATGTAGTACAGCGTTGGATATGTGGTATGTGTGCGCCTGAAATCTGAGGGAAAAAGATCCTATCTCTGACACTATGAAGATAGAAAATAATCCGATCTGGTTTCTGTCGAAAGCCTTTTGAGAAATTCTGGTTGCTAAGGTACACATGCCAAACAAGACTTAGTAGTCATCCTTCAGTCTCGGATGACAGTGGAGTTGCGCTCTCTAGGCTCTAGAGCGAAAAGCCTAGGTCAGTAAGTATGGAGGGCAAGCTGTTACCCATGCAGCAGACCTCCCCCCTCTCCACATCGCTGGAATGGTCCACTGGAAAGGCAATCGCTGATACCAATGGTTCCAGTGCCATCGCAGGAGCCGCCAGAACGTTGCCCTATACAGCCCCGAACCGTCCTGGTGACTCCAACTCCCCGATTTTTTCCTCAGAGATGGTGTCTAAACATGACACCTGTGTGCATGCTCGTTTTTTGTGTTTTTTTTGTCATCAGCCAGAACACATTGGTCTGCTCTTTGCAAGGTGGAACGGGTTTTTAACGTGTGTGCATGGTGTTGTGCGTGCGATCGCAAAACAATTTAACAGTTTTTCAGAAAATCTTCAAGACACCTTACAAAAAATGGGAGGGAATTGGTTTTAGAAATAGCACCAAACTGTTGGGGCCAAGATGTAGCCTAGATGTAGCCAACATGGGCGGTTTACCAGTATGGGAGTTGCCCTGAAAAATGGTTCCTAAACTTTAAGGGAAAATCTCAGAAGGTTTAGCTAATTTCAGTTAGTTTCCAAGTAATTAGTCTGACCTAGATACAACCAGTAAGGGGGGATGCTGAGTGTATGGGGGAGAGGGGTTGCTGAGAGCGTGATGCCTTGAAGTTAAAGGGAGAATGGATTGGGGAATTATGATCAGAAGTGCTACACACACACACACTCACACACACACATACACATACACACACTCACACACACGTACACATACACACACTCACACACACACACACACACGCACACACACGCACGCACACACACGCACGCACACACACGTACACACACACACACACACACACACACACACACACACACACACACACACACACAGAGTCTCCAATGGCCATTTTCGAACACTATCCCACAATTTGTTCTGAGCATTTTTCAAAACGGAAAAAAACCAAAACCACTACCCTAACCCTTATACTTCCCCCAGCAGCGTTGAGCGTGGTTACCAAATGGATGGGTGACCGTTTGTGCGCCTTGGTTTCAGTAAAAGTTCCCCCTGTTCACCCAACTGTAAATGGATGACCCTCTTTAGGGTCAGGGAAGGTAAAGCAGCGAGGGAGAAGAAGAGATGGGCGCCGCCCTCAACATGCTGGCCCCTTAGAGAAGCTGAGGTCTCTGATGCCTCGCTCCCCTACGACCACATAGGTTATGGGAAACCTTTACCTTTTACACTTCAATAAGACTGTTACAACTCCAGGCAGAACACACATTCATTTTGAGCCAGTCTTACCAGTCAGTTGAGCCAGGCTGTGATGGATGCGAGCTGTTGTTTGAATATTGTGTTGTGATATTTTTTTTCGTGACATTGTGTTTGCATGTTTTCTGTTTTTTTATGTGTGGCTCGTAACCCGCGTGAAGTTCTCTGTTTTTGAGAAAGTAAAGTATTTGAATTTTGAATTTTTGAATTACCACAGTGTGCTGAAAAAAAAAAACAATAACCAAATGGATTCATCTGTTTAGTTCCATAAAATAAATCTTCCAGAAGTAGCATAGGCATTTACCTATGTAGGTATGTAGCCTGCCTACCTACCTACACACCCTTTCTGCTCTTTGCCTAGTGTTCAAGTGTTTGCCACCTTTGCCGTAACAACCCCCCTTCTCCCCCCTGTGTTATCTTTGTACTTTGACCTCATCCCTCTGCACCCTAAAAACTGTCAGCTTAGGCTTGGCGACTAAGTGGAGAGTTTGACCCAACTTTGGTACTGTCTGACTGTACTTCTCATCTCCTTGCTTTGACTTCAAGTACAGGGAGAGAAGGGGGCAGGCAGAGCGTTTTAGCGTTACAGTGAGACTGAATAGCAGAAGGAAGGATTACAGGTAGAATATTTTATCTGATAAAAGAAAGTAAGTACCTGATACACATATGCGCAGAAGCACGCACGCACGCACACGCACACAACACACACACACACACACACTCACACACACAGTGACACATGCATACACAGTGACACACGCATACACACACACACACACACACACACACACACACACACACACACACACACACACACACACACACACACACACACACACGGGCAACACCAGAGGGGAGAGAGAGGGGGGGGGGGGCAGAGTCTGTCTTTAATCTTTGATTGATAGACTAATCTTTATATTCAAAGGTGACAGATACGCATTAACATATTTTTTCCATCACAGAAGAGAGAGAGAGAGAGAGAGAGAGAGAGAGAGAGAGAGAGAGAGAGAGAGAGAGAGAGAGAGAGAGAGCATACACATAAACACACACACATACGCACACACCTCAACACACACAACACAACCAACCCCCCCCCCCCCCCCTTCACACACACACACACACACCTCAACACACACAACACAACAACCCCCCCTCACACACACACACACACACACACACACACACACACACACACACACACACCTCAACACACAACACACACACACACACACACACACACACACTACTGCACCCCCCCACCCCCACCCCCACCCCCTCCCCACACACAAATAAACCGATCATAAAACGGCATTAACAACAGAGTCGGTGGCAGGCCTACAAAACGGCCATAAAAGCAAATCCACCCCCTGTGTTTTAAAAACGGGGCGTGTATGCCGGCCACCGACCGAGCTTTAAGCGGCGACTGGAGGGATTGAATGAGGGAGTTAGAGAAGTAAGGAAGGAGGGGAGACAGCGGCTGAAATAGCAGTGTCGCCACCATAATACCCCCAGTCTGTCAAAGCTCAGACACTCATACACCACACACACACACACACATCACACCGCAACACTCGTTGTTGCTGCGTTCTGGCTGTCTGTCGTTAAGTCACCTTGCTCCCTCCACCCTGCATAGGTCTAGTACTGGTTTTAACTTCAACAATTTCTGTCTGGCCAGGTGGAGCCTAATAGCCGAGTGGGTAGAGCGTAATGTTTATGATCTGATTGTAGGTGAAAAGGCAACAGGTTCGAGTCTCTGTGTAGGCGGTCTTTGTTTGAGGGAAAGTTTTACCCTGGACCCTAGTACTGACAGACTCCATTGCTCGGAAAGTCGTTCAGGTGAGACTATTATACGTGTGTGTGTGAACGCACAGAGAACATCTTGCGGCGCACATTGAAAACTCACAGACTTTTTGAGAAAAAGTAGGCCAGTATGGCTAATCATGAATATGAATGACACGAAAATACCCATGCAGGATCAGGCTGTGAATGAGGAAATATAGACATCATCATGTGGACTGGGTTTCTCCAAGTTCAGGTGGCCCAAGACACATAGATCTAGATCTACATGGCTTGAAACTTTTTTTTTTTTTTTAATGCAGAATCAATCAGGTCAAGTCAATTTCTCCATCAGACAGGCTGTATGACTATATACTCTCAGAAATCATCGGACTATGATTATCTTCTATGCAGAATGGGGATAACAGCTTAAAACTGAATTTTTTTTAAAGGGTAACATTTGAAAGGACGGCCCCTGAAGTCGGAATACGGCTACCTTAATGGTGGGCAAAAACGGTTGCATAGCCAAAGTCTTACTATTGTGAACCTCGGAGCTCTCTCCAGCCCAGAAACGAAAAAAACAAACAAGGAAACAAAGCAAAGCATAGCATGTCGGCCAGCTATACACAATATCGTTACATCACATTACATCACATGACACTACACTACACTACATTTCACTACACTACATTTCACTACGTTACACTTCATTGCACTGTACTGCACTACACTGCACTGCATTACACTGCACTGGACTGCACTGCACTACACTACACTGCATTACACTGCACTGCACTGCACTGCATTACACTGCACTGCACTACATTGCACTACACTACACTACACTACACTACACTACACTACACTACACTACACTACACTACAATATTTTCAATCTTAGGGGGCCGGGGCGTCATGGTGAACCTTGACAATCAGCCTACACACACAGTTTCAGCTGTTTTTAAACATAATTTTACTAGCAACCGAATAACGCCTTTTTTAAGAGAAAGGGAGTTACCAGATGGCTGTTCCTTTACAAGGAAGTTTTTTTTCTCTCAGGAAATTTTCTTTCACTTTTTTTCTCGTTCTCCAGTTTTCTTCTTTTTTGCTTCCCTACTTCTGTTCTCAACCACCACACCAAATGCCTGATTTACCTCCGAAACCACGACAAAAACGTCCCCATGAAAGTCCTTTTCAAAAGAAAATGATACATAATCTCACAAGCATCGCTTTGGGGGGTATCTCTTTGTGAATAGCTGGCTACTTTTTTTCCTCGTGGTCTCCTTTCACTGGAAAAATATCAAAGTACCTCGTAATCCTCTTGAATTTGTCTATGGACTTGGAAAATCTGCAGCTTCCCCCCCCCTTCCTGTGCCGTAGCAAAAGCATCATTCTGATAGTTTGAGATCAATAAACAGACTCAACATCCCCTGACTATGACTGCAACCTTTACCTATTAGATGTGTACGCAGCCTCTGACGCTCTTTGTATATTGATCATCACATTCTTTTGTTCCACCTCGATGTTATTGCCGCTTTACAAACTTGCAGAGAGCCCGTTTGTAGAGGGATGGACGATATAACGTCAGCTAAGTTTTATATAACTGTTCTAATCTGGGAGTTAAGTCAGCTTTTGAAATGAATACTGCAAGGGAGACTGCGGGTCCTCTTCAGTTTTTATTCGGAGTCAAGATACAGTAAAGGCTAAGGTACCCTTCTTAAAAAAGGTTATTTGGTTTTAAAAGAATAAATCAATATCGATTAAACACGCAGTGCCTGAAAATAAGTTGGAGTGGATCACCATAACTACTGTATACTACTTTTTTGGCCACGGCAGATTCTGTGAAGTTCTGGCTGCTCTCCATAAGGAGAGTGCGTTGCCACAAGAGCAGTGCCACCCATTTTTTGTGTAAATTTTCCTGTCTGCATGTGCATTTGTGCAACCTACCACTTGTAGAAAAAATAGGATCAAGCCTACTGGGCCTACCATTTTATTGCTTCTCCAACTCGGCAACTTTGGCTGACGACTTGCACCACAATGTCATCAGCTACAGCAAGCAAAAGTGGTAGCGTGTGCTGACCTCTAACCCTAATGTCTGAGGATTGTCTGATGATGTCTACTCTTCCTCATTGACTGCATGATCCTGGAAGGAAATCTGAAGAATTCTCCTGTAACTTCAAATTTCAGCTGCTTAAACGCTTCTACGTAAATCCTCTGTTAAAGTTCAGGTCTTGCTTTGCACAGGGTAGAAAGTGGAATGAACAAACCAGTACAGCAGTTGCAATTTTGTCTTCGAACTGATGTTTTTATCCGTCCAGACTATTTTGAACTTTGCCAGTAGCAAGAGAGAAACAGTGCCAATGATATTTCATAGACTGTAGAAGAACAGCAAACATAAAAAGGGAAAAGGATTGTTTAAAGACAAAACGGATGAAGGGGGAGCAGAAAAATCAGCAGGGAAGCTGTGACACGCCACAGAAAGGTGATGCTGATGGTGGGGGCATCTTCATAAAAAAGAAATGAGGGGCAAAGATCAAATATAAACGTTTAAACTTGTGCCACCCTGTTTCAAAATCAAAATATGATTTAAAATGTTTTCAACAAGGCAGCCATAGCTAAAATCAAGAAAAAGGGCAAACAGATTCAAAAGTTTTAAAACGTGAAGAATCTGTAGCAGGCAATATTTGCTTTGATCTTATACACCGTCAAAATGTGTTTTTTCATGCCTCGAAGTAGTAATGCTTGAAACTTATTCAAAGTTTACATTGCAAAGCTTTTCCCCTTGCTTTGGGTGTATCATCATATGCTTGTGGATTATGATGGAGACATAACATCACGAGAGTTCATCATGAAAATATCAACGACTGAGGACGACAACAGTCTTAAGATCGTGGGG
>JASPKP010006671.1:5000-7500 GCA_030674155.1 Stramonita haemastoma
ACAGCAACAACAGCAGCAGCAGCAACAACAACAGCAAAAGCAGTAGCACCAGAAGTAGCAATAGCAGCAGTACAGCAACAGCAGCAACAACAGCAGCAGCAGAAGTAGCAACAGCAGCAACAACAACAGCAGCAGAAGTAGCAACAGCAGCAACAACAGCAGCAGAAGTAGCAACAGCAGCAGCAACAGCAGCAGCAGCAGCAGCAGAAGTAGCAACAGCAACAACAGAAGTAGCATCAGCAGCAGCAGCAGAAGTAGCAACAGCAGCAACAACAACAGCAGCAACAACAGTAACAGCAGCAGCAGCAGAAGTAGCAACAACAGTAACAGCAGCAGCAGCAGAAGTAGCAACAGCAGCAACAACAACAGCAGCAACAACAGTAACACAGCAGCAGCAAGAAGTAGCAACAACAGTAACAACAGCAGCAGCAGAAGTAGCAACAACAACAGCAGAAGCGCACAGCAGCAACAACAACAACAGCAGCAGCAACATGGGGGGACGGGATCGCCTGGTGGTAAGAGTGATGCGTGTTGCACTCGTGATCTGCTGATCCGGTTCGATTCCTGTTCACGGAACTTTTCCCCCTGGAGTTAACGTCAGTGCCGACTCCCCCCTCGAAAAAAAAAGTCCTTCGGATGAGACTATAAACTGAGGTCCCGTATGCGGAACGCACGCAAAACATCTTGCGCACAGGTGAAAACCCGCTCCGCTTTTCGGAAGAGTTGGCCATTATGTGCTGGTGGGAATGGATGACAAAAATTTACAAAACTGCATACACATGGGGACTGTATATTAAAAAAAAAACAAAGCACTAGAAGAGCTTATTGCAATATCCTCGACATAAAAAAGACATTTGGAAAAAACAACAACACACACAAAGAAGAATGCTATCAGCACCATCAGTCCATCATGAGTACCACTACCATCCTGACCATCATGGTCATTGTCATCATCATCATCATCATCATCATCATCACAGCAGCAGCAGCAGCAGCAGCAGCCAGCAGCACCATCATCATCATCATCATCATCATCATCATCATCATCATCATCATCATCATCATCATCATCATCATCATCATCATCATCATTCATCTTGTCCTTCCAGAGGACTTCCAGTTTGGTCATAGCAGCTGTGGTCTGGGGTGTCCTGGATGGAGCGTAAGTACCTCGGGATTTGATCCTTCGTTCGGGATTCGATCCTTCGTTCGGGATATGATCCTTCGTTCGGGATTTGATCCTTCGTCCCAATACTTAAAGTCCCAGATATTTCAAAGTTGTTGGGTTTTTTTTTGGACGGTCTAAAGTTAATAGTTTTGTTGTCTACCGTAGTTGTTCCGATGGCATCAATTTTACAGACAATTGTATACCTCTGTCTGCCTATCTGTGTGTGTGTGTGTGTGTGTGTGTGTGTGTGTGTGTGTGTGTGTGTGTGTGTGTGTGTGTGTGTGTGTGTGTCTGTGTGTCTGTGTGAGTCTCTGTGTGTGTTTTGTGTGTCTGTCTTGTGTGTCTGTGTGTCTGTGTGCCTGTCTCTCTCTGTGTGTCTCTGTCTGTCTCTCTCTCTGTCTCTGTCTCTGTCTCTCTCTCCACATAAACTATTTCCAATTCACATAAAAAAGGAAGCAATCGAACAGACCTCTCACCACAAAGTTCTAGGAGTAACAATTGATGAAAATCTCAGCTGGTTCTACCACATATCTCACCTATGCAAATACTTGTCCAAAAAAGTCTACCAGTTGATTAAAATTAAACACTTTCTCGATTTTCATTCAAGGAAACTGTTTTTTCAAGCTTATATACAATCCTCAATAGACTATGCTGCAACCCTGTGGGACTCTGCCAGTGCAAATATCATGAAACCATTACTAAGTCTGTATAAACGTGGTCTCAAACTGGTCCTTCTGAAGAAAACAACCTTGCTAGAAGGGGATTATACTCAGTTAAATATCCTTCCCCTACACCAAAGACTAAAATATAACAAAGGCATCATGATGTTTAAGATACTGACAGGAAATGTCCCCACATCCTTAAAAGACAAATTCCCAATGAATCATTCCAGAAATACCGTAAAGCCAAGTGTCCCAATCCCAAGAATAGACTTGTTCAAAACTAGCTTACTATACTCAGGCCCTACGCTATGGAACTCCCTCCCTGACTCAATTAAACAGCATCAATCATTAACAACCCTAAAAAAATCCCCTTCTAATCTACTTGATGACTCAAAAATAACAAACCACACTTCTCCCCTCTCAAACTATCTGCCCTCTCCCTCCTCACTTCTCTCAGATTATGATGATCTTATGACTATAATCATAAGACTAAGTGAGGTGTGTGTGTGTGTGTGTGTGTGTGTGTGTGTGTGGTGTGTGTGTGTGTGTGTGTGTGTGTGTGTGTGTGTGTGTGTGTGTGTGTGTGAGTGTGAGTTGGGGTTTTTTTGTTGTTCAAAAACTGTGCTTTATGGGACTTATTTTGATAATAGATGGCAGGATTGATGTTTTC
>JASPKP010006672.1:7500-10000 GCA_030674155.1 Stramonita haemastoma
GCTACAGAAAACACACACACACACTTATTCTATCCCCCCAACCCCCCCTCACTCCCACAACCCCCCTAAAAACCCACAAAATTTCCTTCTCCCTCCACCTCCTATGCCCCACCCACACCCACACAAAAACAAAACAACGGGTATGTGTGACATAGTACCTGAGCAGAAGAAAAGGGCCCAGAAAGCAGAAAGGCAGCACAACTCTGGCGGTGGCGGACGGCAGAGGATGGCGGCTTTGATAGGGACAGCACCACCACCATCGCTCTATGGTGATGTACACCACGATCCACGACCCCACGATGTGGATGGCGGAAAGACGTATTCCGCTGTTCTGAAAAATAATCCATAAACAATTATTATAATTGGGGGACGGGATAGCTTCCTCCCCCCTGTGTGTGTGTGTGTGTGTGTGTGTGTGTGTGTGTGTGTGTGTGTGTGTTGTGTGTGTGTGTGTGTTGTGTGTGTGTGTGTGTGTGTGTGTGGTGTGTGTGGGGTGTATGTGTGCGCGCGCGCGCTCGCGCGACCAGTTTTTGCCCACTTTTCAACGTAGTAGAATTCCCCCTTTGGGGATGATGTCTAAAACAACACCAGGTGGCAAAAATACTTTGGCTACCGGTTTTCCTAGAGAAAGGGGCCTGAATCTTTACCCTTAGAACTCTATTCTGCAGTAACTATAAAGGGTTTTTAGAGCAGTTGCAATTCAGTGCAATGCGATGCAATACAATCCAATGCTTTGCGACGCCATTCAGTTTTAGTGAAGGTAAAGGGAAAAGGTAGACTATAAAGTGATTTAGAGCAAGTTGCAGTCAGTGCAATGCAATGCAATACAATCCAATGCTTTGCGACGCCATTCACTTTTAGTGCAATGGAACGCAATTCAGTTTAACGCAAAGCGAGCAATTGTATTGTACTGTATTGTGTTGTGTTCATTGTATTGTATATCATTGTATACCACTTTAAAGTCACGGCAGATTTCTCTGCGTTATATTGGGGCTGCTCTCCCCGGGAAAGCGCGTCGCCACAAGAGCTGCGCCACCTGTTTTGTTTCTTTTTCTGTCTGCAGAATTTTGCCAGGAGCAACTCTCTTGTTGCCGTGGGTTTCTTTACGTGCACTACATGAGTGTTGCACACGGAACCTCGGTTGTGTCTCATCTGTGGGACACACACCACACACACCACACCACACACACACACACACAAACACCACACACACAAAACACACACACACACACACACACACAACACACCCACATACCACACACACACACACACACACGCGTACACACACACACATACACACACACACACCCCACACACCCACACACACACAAAACACTATGCTGGTTTTGCCAGTCATAAACACACACACACAAAACACACACACACACACACACACACACACACACACACACACACACACACACCACACACACACACACACAACACACACAACCACCACACACACACACACACACACACACACACGCACTGGAGTTAACATCAGTGCTGACTCCACTCTCCCCCAAAAGTCTTTTGAACGAGACTGTAAACCGAGGCCCCGTGAGCGAACGCACGCAGAACATCTTGCACACACGTTAAATCCTGTTCCGCTTTTCGTAAGAATAGGCCATTGTGTGTTCGGTAGGAACGAATGACAAATTTACACAACTACATACCACACGGGACTAGATGAAAAAAAAAAGCACATGGGTGCTTATTCCATTATCCTCGATATAAAGGAATAAAATTTAAAAAAAATCACACCACACACATACCCCCCCACACCCCCCCCACACAACCCCCCCCCACAACCCTTTACTTACCTAAACCCAACCAACTAACCTGCAAACACCGTCGCTCTGCAATCGCCACAGGCAGATGGAAACCCCACTTGGCACTGACCAAATTAACCCACAAGAGGCCGCGGATCAGCAAACAGCAGCCGTCACTGACAGCCAGCAAGGAAAGGGTTAAACTGACGCTCTGCTTCCGCATCCGGGGCCTCAGCATCACCGCTACAGTCAAGCTGTTGCCTAGCAACCCGGCAGGAAGGAGGAGGGGCCAGTGAAATGGTGCGGAACGTCAGGTAGACGCCTGCCCCTGTTCCGCATGGCTGGGTGTTCGATGAAGATGGGAGAAAAATTGATCTGCCAGGGCTCCTGAGGGGGAGAGGGTGCGGTTGCCGAGTCGTTGAGGAGGAAACGTGACGTCAGCCGAACTCGATGACGTCACGGCGTTGTGACGTCACGGAGGGTGGGGGCTGGTTCCCGGGTGTACGTTCAGGGAGGGTGGAGAGACTCCTCCGTTCATGGGGGAAGTCTTTTTTTGTGTGGGTGATAGGGGGGGTGGTGGTGGTGGTGAGGGGTGGGGGGGTACAGAAATCAAGTATAAAACATAGAGAGACACGGATAGAGACAGAGACACACAGTCACACACAATCACACACAGACACAGACACAGACACACACAGACACAGACACAGGCATCATCATCATCATCA
>JASPKP010000667.1:0-10000 GCA_030674155.1 Stramonita haemastoma
CAGTTCACACGCTGTCAAGGGTACCTCTTCTTTGGGGCGGGAAAAGGGGAAAAATACAAGGGAAAGATAATGGGTGCCCCCCTTCAAAATGCGGGGCCCTGGAAACGAGGTCTCGACACCATGCCCCCCAAAAGGGCGCCTTGGTTATGGGAACATCTGGGTGGGGTTTTTTTGGGGGTTTTTTTTTTAACATTGGGAAAAAGGCATTTTTCCCCTTGTTTTTATTAAAATACTGTGTAAGAAAAACCTGTTTTTCATGTGTATGAGTTTGCATGCATTTTTTTTGGTTTTGTGCGTGTTAACTTATTTCATTCTCTTTTTTTTTTTGCTTTGTGGTAAGTCAGGACATACCCTTTATCCAAGCAAGCACCTTGATAGAATTACCATCTGATTTTCTCCCCCGTCTTTGATTCCATTTAGTACAAAGTATAAAGACAGCCTTTTTTTTTATTTGTTTGGTTTTGTAGATATAAAGAAAAAGTGGGAGAAAAGAGGTTTGGACGCCTCGCGTGTAAAAAAAAAAAAGTGGAAAAATGAGGACCCACAAAATCTTTTTTTGGGAAAAAGTAAAAGATTTTCACACTAGGGCTCGTTGCGGGTTTTTTGTCTTGTTCCCTTGATTTATCCAACAAAAAAAAAATTAATCAAAAATTTCATTTTCCAAAGTTCCATCCAATTACAGTCCCTAGAAAAAAAAAAAATAAAATTCAACCAGCGTTGCTAATGCAAAGTTCAAAAGGCCGGTCTTCCGCCTTTACTGAAATGGTTTTAAATACCCTACCAGGATCTCATTGATTTTAGTCACCCCATTTGACTAGTTCTTTTTTGGGATCAGCCCTAGACCATGGTCCAGCCCTAACCCCTTTGTACTTTGGGTTTTACCCTATCTGGACTATTTTTTTCAAAAACCCAAAGATCTTCAATTTCAAAAGTGGGCACACTTTTGAGAAACCATCATCCAAATCAAAAAGTTGAAAAATTTTTGAAATCTTATCGGAAAACTGTTTTTAACCCAAGTTAAATTGGGCGTAACCGACCTTTTTGCCAAAAAGGGGGCAACAACTGTCCCTTTTCTAAGGAAGCCTCTTTTTTTGGGGGAAAAAGATTTTCTTTTTACAAGTTTTACAAAGGGGCGTTTAAATTTTACTTTCTTATCTTACAATAATCTTGTTTAAGAAAAAGTGGTTTTCGAAATTTGTGAAAAACTGCTAAAAAAAAATTTGGGAAAAAAAGATCGTTTTTTTTTTCAGCAGCTTGTAAGCAACGACTGCCTTTTTTGACCAACCCTCCCACTTGTTTTCCCAAAATTTTGTTGCCTTCAACATCGTTTTCAATCCACAAAAAGCAAAACAAAAGAAAGGAATTCCCTTTTTTTCCGTAGCCCCTTAAAAATTCAAACTCATAAAAAATGACTGCCCCTTTTTTTTTTTTTTTTTTTTAAAATTTCTGATGCAATTACTCATAAAAAAAAATTTTATTTTTGGTTTATTGATTTTTGAATTGTTTGTAAATTTTTTTTTAGCCAATGGTTTTAAAACATTTCATTTATTTGTGTGTGTGTGTGTGTTTAAAGGGTGGGTTTTTTGGATTTTTTTTTTGGGGTGCGTGTGTGTGTTGTTTTGGGTTTAATTTCTTTTAAAAAAAGTTTGCTTTTTTTGTTGGTTTTGGTTGTGTTGTTGTGTGTGTGTGGTTTTGTGTTGGGGCTGGGTGGGTGTGGGAAAGGGGGGAGTGTGGGGGGGGGGGTGGGGGGGTGAGTGTGTGATCCAGTTTGGGAAAAAATTGGAGTTTTTAGCGTAGTGGAAAAAAAAAAAATGGTTTAAATCCCTTTTTAGTTAATGGTTTTTTTTAACATTTTCCTACATTTGGTTGGGGTTTGTATGTATTTGTGCTTTTGTTTGGGGTTATTGGAACTTTTTTGGTGTTTTTTTTTTACTTCATTTTGGGGTTTTTTAATGGGTTATTTGGGGGGGGGGGGGGGGGGGGGGGGGGGGGGGGGGGGGGGGGGGGGTGAGTGGTTTTTTTCCCCGCTTTTTTTAATTAAAGTTCAGTGATGCTAAAAATTGGTTGTCTTTTTACAATGGTTTAGTAACATTGTGTATACATTGGTGTGTGTGTATGTTTTGTGTGCTTTAGTGTGTTTGAAACTTTAAGGGAGGTTGGTGTCCATAGAGGGGGTTTTTGTGATATTTTTCTTGAAGCAAAATGTTTTGAACAAATATGAAATGTGCTATTGTCTTTTGATATTTTTATCAATATTTCCCCTTCTTGTAATTGCCCTTCGGGTTAAAGGTACTTTGTTACTTGACTTGACATTTAGACCGTATCTGTAATCTCTTTTGTCCCTTTTTTTTTTTGAAATTTGGGGAATACTTTTTAATTCGTCATATTCTAAAAAAAATTTGAGTAATTGGAATGGTTTACAGATCATTTGTGAGGATTGAAACAATGGTTTTTGTTCAGCTTTTTTTTTCGTTTTTTTTTGTTTTTAAAGAAAATGGTTTGCATGTAAATGGGTTGGGTTTTTGGCTGCTCGTAAACGTTTAAAAAATTGTTTAGAAACTTTTTGGCTGTTAAAAAGGGGGTTTTTTGGGCTTTAAATCATTTTTGTTAAAGTAGAAAAAAAAACTTTAGTTAAGAATGCTGATGGCAGCTTCTTGCTTTTTAAATCATTTGATTTTTCCTTTTTTTTTCCCCATGGTTCCATCTTTGATTTTTTATTGAATTTGCTTATTTTTTTCTTTAATTACAAAAACTGATTCTTTTATTCTTGTTTTTTTTTTGAGTACTTAAATTTGAAGTACGGCACAAAAAAACGGGGTAATTTTCTAAAAAGACTTTTTTTCTTTTTCATTGTAGGCAGTAAGTTTGGGTATTTTCCCAAATGCTAATTTAACCAAAATACCCATAGACATAATTTCCAAAAAATTCAAAACCCCAAAGTTGCTTAATGAAAGGGGTAAAAAAAAAAAATTTTTAATTGTTTTTTTTTTGGGCAACATTTCCCAGCTGTAAGGGGCCTGTTTTTTTTTTTTTTGGGGGTTCTTTTCCCCATTGGATTGCTTGACTTTATATTTTTTTTGTTTTTTGTTTTAAAAACCCAAATAATACCGCTTGTGTGATCCATTTAACACCTGTAATTTTCTTCCAAACACATTGCCCTTCTTTAAAAATTTCACAATTTTTCTTTTTGTATGGTGTTTATAATGGGTTGGGTTTTTTTTTTAAATTTTATGTTTCAAAATCTATTTTGGAGGGGGTTTAATTTCTCTGCTTTTTTTCAAGCATAGGTTTGGGTTTCATGTAACCATTCCAAAACAGTGCCCACATTTTTCCATAAATTTGGTTTCTGTGTGTAGCTTTTGCCTGTATCTATTCTTTACCACACAAGCAAGGAATGTGATGTCTTTAACTTATACTTTTTTTGAAGGGTTTTAAAAAATGGTTTTTGCATGGATGAAATTTGGGTGCCCTCCACTTTGTTTGATGCCCCCACTCCCTATTTTTAAATTTTTCCAGGGGCCAAAATTAAAAATTTTTTTGCTTTTTTGAAAATATTTTCCCTTTTTAAAAAAGCTTTTAAAAAAAAAAAAAAATTTTATAAAGGAAATTGGGAAACTTATTTCTACTTAGCATTAATTGGGGGGGGGTGGGGGGGGGGGCCCCTTTTTTTTTTTCCCCCCCCCATTTCCCCCCCTTATATTAACATAAAAACCCTTCAACAAAAAACAATTGTAAAGGACATGCCCCAAGAAAGTTTTTAAAATTAAATGGGTGACACAGAAAGTAAAAAATAAAAAAAAGGTTTGTTTTAAAGTTTTTGGGGTCAAAAGGGCCCGGGGATTTTTTGGGTTTGTGCTTTTTTAAAAAAAAAAAAAAACAAAATTTTTTTTATACTTAAAAAAAGGGGCCAAAGAAATTGTTTTTTTTTAAAAAAAAATGAAAAAAAAAAACCGGGGCCCCCCCCCCCCCAAAAAAGGGCCATTTGGAAAAAAAATTTTTTAAAAAAACCATTTTTTGATGGAGGTTAAAAAATATTATTTTTAAAACCAAACTTTTTATTTTTTAATTATGGGGAAATTTGATTTTTTTTTTTAATTTTTTTTTTTAAAAAAATTTTTTTTTTAAAAAAAAAAAAAAACCGATTGTTTTATTTTTCCTTTTTTTTTTTTTTTGACAGACCTATAAATTTTAAAAATATGAAAGCATGTTAAAAATGAAACTTTTGCCATAGCATTTTAAAATTATAAAAATTAAGCCAAAAATTTTTTAAAAAAATTTTAAAAAGGGGACCCCCCCCACGGCACTTTTGCCCCCCAACTAAACCCCTTCCAGAAGAGAAAATTTTTTTTTCCAATCCCTTTAAATGGTTGGTACTTTATGGCCAGGATCGTGGTTTTTTTGGGGGGTAAAACACCCCCTAAAAAGGAAAAACCCTCAAAAGTGTGGGGGTTTTTAATCCCCATTTGGGGAAAAACTTTTCCCCCATCTTTGACCTGAGGGGTGTTCGGGGGGTTTTTTTTTTTCAGTTTTTAAAAATAAACAGGTCCCATTTACACAAAATTTTTTTCCAAAGTAAAAAAACCCAAAACAAAGAAAGTTGCTCTGGAAAAATTTTTGTGGGAAAAAAACCCCATTTTTGGGGGGAAAAAAAAACGTTCAAAGGGGAAAAAAAAAAAATTGGGGGGGGGGCCCCGACTTTGCATGCCTCCCCCCCCGGGAGAGTTCCCCCCAATTTAAAAACCCCCGAGAATCTACCAAAAAAAAGGGTTAAATAAAAATGGTTTTTTTAAAATTAAAAAACCTTTTTTTTTTTTTTTTTTTTTTTTTCGCTTGTTCATGGTGCCTGTTTTTTTAGGCTGTAAAATAACATGGTTGGAATTGTCCTTCTGGTTGTATTAAATGAACGTCATTGGGCGGGGTTTTTAAAATTTTATGGGGTGAGAATTGAAAAGGAAAAAAACCCCTTGGCAATCATTGTCACTGCGGGCAGTGCTTTGGAAAACCAACCCCCCCCCCCCCCCCCCCCCCCCCCCCCCCCCCCCTTTTTTTTTTTTTTTTTTTTTTTTAAAAAAAAAAATTCTTTTGTTTTAGGTTTTGATTTTATGTGTTTTAAATTTTTTGAAAAAAATTTAAAATTTTTTCCATCATTTTTTTTCATTAAAAATTTGGGGCTAATTACAAGTAATCTTTTATTAAAATTTCCTCATACTATTCATCGGTTTTGGGGCCGCTTTAGTTACATTGTTTTTTTTTTTTTTTTCTTTTTGTTTGGGTTTTTTTTTAGTAATCTCTCCTTACTATTTTCCCCTTTGGAACTATTGATTTTCCCCAAAAAAATTTCTGGCTTAAAAAATATGGGGGTGCCTTTTTTCTAAACCTAAATGATTGCCTCCCTTCCCCTTAATAGTAAATTTATATTTTAAAAAATTTTTGCATTAAAAAAACTCGATTTTTAAAAAATTAGTTCATAAAAAATTTAAAAGCGTTTTGGGTTTCTTTTGAAAATTTTTTTATACACGTTTTTTTTTTTTTTTAAAGGGTTTTTTTTTTTTTTTGTTTTTTTTTTTTTTTTTTTTTTTGCTCCCCTTTGTTTTTTTTTTTTTTTTTTTTTTTTTTTTATTTATGGTTATTTTTTGATAAATTTCTTTAAAGAAGGGGTTTTTTTTTTTTTTTTTCCCCAAAAAATTTATAGATGGGTTTTTTAGGTATGTAATTTTTAAAAGGTTTTTTGGATTTTCCCAAAACCTTATGACGGGGGTTTTTTAAAAGGAATTTTAATTTAAATCTCTCCCTCTCTCTCCCCTTTTCCCCCCCCCCCCCTTCCCCTCTCCCCCCTCTCTCTCCCCCCCCCCTTTCCCCTTCCCCCCTTTTCCCCCTCCCCCCCCCCCCCTCTTCCCCCCCCCCCCCCCCTTTTTCCCCCCCTTTTTCCCTTTCCTTTCCCCTTTTTTTCCCCCCCCTTTTTTCCCCCCCTTAAACTATTTTAAAACCTTTCACTGATAGGGGGTTTTGGGGGGGTATTTGGGGAAATTAAAAATTTTAATTTTCTATTTAAAAAGAAAAAATTTTTTTTTAAAATTTTTTGTTTAAGGATTTTTTGTTTTTTTTATGGTGTGGGGGGGTTTTATATGCCTCTTTTGCTCATTTTTCCCCTTCACACACACAAACACACACACACCACACACACACACCAACACACACACACCACACACACACACACACACACACACACACACACACACACTGGAATATATTTTCATATGATTGTTTTGGCTTACAGATTTGTAATGCCTTATATACAATCATCCTGAATAATTGCATTTTTCTCCTTCATCTTCATTAGTATATTTTTTATCTTTTAAATGTATTGAATTTGATTTAAAACTGGCTTGTATAACCTTAAATGTTTCGCTCCTATTTGATATTTCTTTTATACAATTTTGCTCTTGTTTTTGTTTGTTTTTGCTTTCGGGATTTTTCTTTTCATTGTTTTCATTGATGATAATTGTTTACAGAAGTGTTTGTGGGTGTTTTGAAATACTTTGTTGACTGGTTTGTTTTGATCTCGATGTAATTTGAAGATGCCCTTTTTTTTCTTTTTTTTTTCCATCTTCCACTTTCACATATGCTATCCTAGTCCTTATCATTGGATAGGAATGTTTGTTTTTATTGAAATTTGAATTGAAGTTGTATTTTACTGTTTATATATATGAAATTTTATTTAGATTTTTTGTGTTTAAGGGTTTTTGTTTGGTTTTTTTATGCATGTGCATGTCCTTTTTCCTTTTATGCCTTCTTTGCTTGTCTCCCCCCCCCCCCCCCCCCCCCCCCCCCCCCCAACGCACATGCACACACGCACACACACACGACACACACACACACACTAAATGTATTATTTTTCATATGAATGTTTTGGCTTATAGATTTGTAATGCCTTATGTACAATCGTCCTGAGTAATTGCTATTTTCTCGTCTTCAATTAGTACATAAAATATATTATCTTTTAATGTATTGAATTTGATTTAAAACTGGTTTGTAAAAATTTATAACCTTAAATGTTTCGCTCCTATTTGATATTTTCTTTTATACAATCTTGCTCTTTAGTTTGTTTGCTTTTGGGGGTTTTCTTTTCCTTGTTAGGTTAGGCAAAAATTGTGAAACTTATAGTTTGATTGATGATAATTATTGTTTACAGAAGTGTTTAGTGTTTTGAAATACTTTGTTGACTGGTTTGTTTTGATGACGATGTAATTTGAAGATTCTCTTTCTCTCTCTCTCTCTCTCTCTCCTCTCATCTCTCTCTCTCCTCCCCTGTCTGTCTGTCTGTCTGTCTGTTTTGTCTGTCTGTCTGTCTGTCTGTCTGTCTGTCTCTCCTCTCTCTCTCTCCCCCTCTCTCTCTCCTTCTCTCTCTTCCCTCTCTCTCTCACTCCTCCTTCTCTCTCTCTCTCTCTCTCCTTTCCTTTCCTTTCCTTTCCTTTCCAACTTCCACCTTCACATATGCTATCATAGACTTATACGGAGAGGAGTGTTTTGGTTCTTATGTTGGATTGAAAATGTATTCTTACCATTTAAATATAGAGATGTTTTTTATGTAGCTTTTTGTGTTTAAAGGGTTTTTATGATGTTTTTATGTATGGGGTTTTTTCCCTAATGAAAAGTAAATTTATGATTATCAGTAGTATAATATGTGCAAAAATTAGAAGACCTGAAATAAAGCAAAACCATGACAAAGGTCTTTGTTCAAGTTACATTCATGAATGACTGTTCACAGGTGTGGAGTACATGCACAAGATCCATATCCATCCCTTATCTGCACTGAGTCCCTTGTTCTCTACCTCCTTTTTTTGTCTTTCCCTCTCTCCCCCATTTCTTACATTCAAATGCAGTCAATCCATCAAATACATACAAATGCAAACAACCCTGAAATAACCCAGATATATTTGAATGCCTCTCTGAAATGAAACATCCACACACAAGCTAAATTTGTACTCTTTAGTACTACATTGAAGCATCCCCACCTGGAAATTCCCCTGCTAGAAATTTCCCCTTTTTCTATCGCTGTCTTTTTCCCTTTTCTATCATCGGTCTTGCTAATTATCTACTTTCCCAGTCCATTGGACTGCCTTTTTTCAAGCAAGTCTTATTAGATATCTCACTGGGATTGGCATAGGATTTCCTTTCTGCAGTGTAACCGGCTATAATGGCATTTCTAATATGCATTGTTTTTGTATATTGCAAGCTTTTGTAACCATGGAATGATGAATTAAGGAAATGGTGGGCGTCCTCAGCACTGCCTGGTTTTATGACCTTAAAGAGTGAAATGTTAACATCAACTTTAATGGTTGATTTTGTGTAAATTTAGATTCAACAGTGCTGAATGTTTGAAGGAATCAGATGTGTTGATTTGAGGTGAATGTTACCAGAGTTGCTGAATGGAAATAAGGGAAACTAGACCTGTGCAAGTATTGATGTTGCTGTTTAAAAGTTTGGTTTTTTGCTTTGGTGCTGAGTGACACAAAAGTCCATCAGAAAACTCCCTGGGAAAGATGTTAGCCCATGCATTTTGAAACAGTCAGCAATAATAGTTTATAGGATGTTTTCGAAAGCCCTTGGTATCAGACTTCATGCCACAAACAGTTCTTGGCAGAAAAGATCTGCCTTTAAAATGAACCATGATTTGATACCATTTCTTTTTCTCGCTGAAGCTGACGTGACCCCAGCACAACAATACTTTGTAACTTCGTGTCTGCTGTCAGTCCACTAATCTCACTCCATCCTCTCTCTCACTGGTGCAGACAAGGACATGCATTACTGATATCCAATGACAAGGAAAACAAATCTCTTGCTCTGTGTACTGGAGACTGCTCAGTCAGTGTTGTATGTGTTCAAACAATTTGAAATAATTAATGTCAACATTTTTTTTTGTTGTTCTATGATACTGCGTAAAAATATCTAGTTAAATAATGTATGGAAACCCAAAAGTTGTTTCCATAATTTTGAATCTTGATATTACATTAAAAAAAAATTCTTCCGTATCCCAAAGAAAGAATGAAAGGAAAATAAAGAATAATCAATATGAATTCAAATCTTCGCCAACTCTCCACCTGTTATAAAAATCAGCTTTTAAGAAAAACAAATAAGGGATGTTTAAATTCTAATATGGAAGTTGAGCAGTGTACACGTACACGTAACAAGTAGGCGTATATGGACAAAAAATAACAGTTCTTATATTAAAAATGCTCACACCTCGCCATGTTGCAGAGATGCAGCACAGCTCAAATGAAACCAAACCAAGTCAAATTATATGTGGAGGATAATGAATAAGTACATGTGTGCTTTTCAACATCTAGTCCTAGCACTGTACAGGAATAACACTACGATACTCACACACACACACACACACACACACACACACACACACACACACACACACACAGTTTAAGAAAAAAAATCTAGAGAACAAACAACAAAAAATAAAAATCCTAACTGAAAAAAAAAACAACTCCCCCCCCCCCATCCCCCACTCCCCCAAAGCCAGACATTACTATTGAAAAGCAAACACATCAAAACAAATCACAAAATCATAGTGTTGACAAAGAGTGGAAAAATAGCTTCAACCAACAGGCTAGCCTAGTAGGCAAGCCTACAATAGTAAAGAACAAACGCGAGGCCTAGGTTAGGCCATAGTGACATCTCTTCTGAAATCTAATTTGTTGTTGTTGTTGTTATTAAACTCCCAGCGGAGATTTCCGATTTAGGGACTGTTACGACTTTAAAACCGAAACTAGAACTTTGTCCACAGCTAGCTGAGGCCTAGCCACTGAACTAGAGTTAGCCTAACTTACTTTAGAGGCAGTTTTTTTGCGCAAGAAGGTAAGAAAGGAGACATTCAGCACGCGTACGCTGGAGACGGGAAGAAGCTTGCAGAGTTTGTTTTCGTTTTTCATTTCACTGAATTTTAGTTGAGGTATGTGTGATACTTTTGTATTTATCATTTCTATCA
>JASPKP010000667.1:20000-39011 GCA_030674155.1 Stramonita haemastoma
GCAAAATGGCTGAACAAGGTAAGCAGACCATTGTCAGTGTTGACCCTACATGTCTGGTTTTGAAAAACAACATTTGCATTCAAAAATAACTTGATGGGGCATATGCTTGAACACATACAATTTTGTATTTGTGTTGCATTGTACTGTATATCATTGAGTTGCTGTAGTGTAGAAAAACCAGTAGTGACTACTATATACCATTTACAATAATGGCAGGGTTCTCTGCTTGGAATCCAAACTACTCTTCCTGGATAAAGCACATGGCCACAGCATAAACTGAAGTGCTAGAGTTACTTCTTTTTTTCTTCTTTTTTTTTTTATATCCGTTTCCTTTCTGTCTGCAAGTTTGTTTCTCTGTAAGGATGAATTTAGACAAGAACAACTATTTCCTTGTTATGGGTTCTTTTAGATGTGTATGTATGACCCCAGTTATTATCACATGGGAAAGACTAGTGAAACCTGTTTGTGTGTGATGTGAACAGAGGTCTGGCTTGGTAAGGAATCTGAGCTGAAGTTGAAGCAAGATGGTTAGACTAAAGATTTTTTTTATATCAAGAAGGGCACTTGACATTCAGGTCTTCATAGTGTGTATTCTTATTATGGCTTGACCTTTTATTTTAAGTGGCATATATTTTTAGACATCATTTTCATTTCATACACTTTTTTCTGTTTGATATCGTATCTAGTGTCCTTTTATCTGTGTTTCATCATATGGATTGTCTTTTTATCTCCCTCTGTTTGATTTTTTCATGTCTTTCTGTTTTAAAAATGAACGTTGTTTTTACTGCAGGTGTTGCCAGTGGGCAGTATAGTGGGCTGTGATCCTACCCTGATGTCCAGAGGTGAGTGACCATACCTACATGTACACTCCTGGGTGCTGGGGCTTACAGAGCAGCTACAGCGTTTATCTGCTGACCTTTTCCATGCACTAAACAATTCATTCACATTACATTATTTTACATTACAGAGAGGACTGCAAGGAAGACAGAGAAAGATAGAGAGAGAGGGCTGGTTGTCATGTCATCCAAGACACCCTGACATTCTAAAAGAGAGAGAGTGTGTGTGTGTGTTTGTGCGTGTGTGTGTGTGCGCGTGCGCGCATGCGCACGTGCGTGTATGTGTGAGTGATCATGGAATATGATAATGGAATAAGCACCCATGTGCTTTTTTTTTTTTACATCCAGTCCTGGTGTGTATGCATGCAGTTTTGTAAATCTTGTCGTCTGTTCCCACCGGCACACAATGGTGACTGATTGGAATGGTGTGTGCAGAGACGTGGAAGCCCCTGGCCAAGAGCCTGCGGTCCAGTGGTCACTGCCTGCAGCCAGTCTCTGAGAACCTGGTGGACCTGGTGTGGGATGACAGACCCCCTCCTCCCTCCTCCTCCCTCATGATCCTCTCCAAACGCTACACAGGTGACAGAGAGAGAGAGAGAGAGGGAGAGAGAGAGAGAGTGTGTGTGTGTGTGTGTGTGTGTGGTGTACGTGTGTGTATACATATGTAGAAGTCTTCAATTTTACGTCCTTCCACATACAGTGATACAGGTATACATGTGTGTGTGTGTGTGTGTGTGTGTGTGTGTGTGTGTGTGTATGTGTGTGTGTGTGCATGTGTGTGCATGTGTGTGCGTGTGTGTGTGTGTGTGTGTGTGTGTGTGTGTGTGTGTGTGTGTGTGTGTGTGTGTGTATACATGTGCATGTATACATGTGTGTGTATACATGTTCATGTATACATATGTGTGTGTAAATGTTTATAATATGTGTGTGTGCCTGATTGTGTATGTGTGTATACCTGCATGTGTATGTGTGTGTTATCAGGTAAAAGCTGGCAGGAGAAGGTGGGCACAGTGCAGGAGAAGCTGAAGCAGAAGAATGCCAAAGCTTTCATCGTCACCGCCCTCGATGAGGTCGCCTGTAAGTCTCCCTCTACCTGTCTGTCTGCCTGTCTGACTGACTGACTCACTACCTGCACAATAACCCACAGGCAAACTGACATTCACATAAACAAACAAACAAAATATAAATTGGATCAACAGATAAGGAGGAGGGGGAAAAGCTGATAAAGATGAGTGTTTGTGCTAAATCATCTGTGTGATGTAAAAAAAAAAAATTTTTTTTAAATCAGAAAAACCCAATGTGATATGTATTCCTCTGTCACTTCAAAAGTTGAACTTATGAAATATTTCTGGGCTATTCTACGTCACTGGTCATGTTTTAATCACAAATATAATTTGATATTTAAGATAATATATGATAAGATATGGTAAATAGAATACAATATGATGTAATAATTATGATATAATATGATATAGTACTCAGCCAATCATCTATCACATCTACCACTGTGCACAGGGCTGTTCAACCTGAGAGGGGCAGACATCATCTACAACCCGGTCTTCATCTCCTACGCAGTGGTCACTGAGAACGATGTCCAGTGAGTACTGTTACTCATCTTCTGGTGTGTTTGTTCAGTGACATGGTGTGAGGGTTGCTTTCCATTAAAATGTTTGGTATGTGCTGTTTTCAAATAGTTCATTATGTTGTTGGCAGTGTGGATTACCCTATGTTGCGGTTTTCATTATGTCAGTTGTGTGATAGATGTGGCCATTCTTACCTCTCTCTCTCTCAGCACCAGTGTCTTCATTGACATTGTCGTGACTTACTCCCCTCTCCCTGCTTTTGTGGGAAAGGATGGGGCAAACCCTAGCTCAGTGGTCAGACCACTCGCTTTCCCCCAGCTAAGTTAAGCAGTGCCGAGCATAGTTACCAGTTGGATGGGTGACCGTTTGCATGCCTTGGCTTCAGCACAGTTCACCCAGTTCACACAGCTGTAAATGGGTACCTGCCCTCTTTAGGGTCAGGGAAGGTAAAGCAGTGAGGGAGAGGAGATGGGCACCGCCCTCAATATGCTGGCCTCTAGAGAAGCTGAGGTCTCTGACGCCTCGCTCCCCTACAACCACACAGGTTACTGGACACCTTTACCTTTATGGGGCAAACCATGGGCTTCTGTTGGATTGGGGGGGGGGAAGGGGGGGGGGGGACCGTGACTGCTTACCTGTAACCCTTGGAGGAAGGAAAGAAAGAAAGAAAAAAAAGTGAGATATCAAATCCTAACTTTATGACAGGTGTCATGCTGTGTTTCAGTCTGTTCATGGAGGAAAGCAAACGCTTACCTGTGACCCTTGGAGGAAAGAAAGAAAGGGAAGAAAAATGTGAGATATCAAAGCATAACTTTGTGACAGGTGTCGTGCTGTGTTTCAGCCTGTTCATGGAGGAAAGCAAGCTGGAGGACTCAGTGAAGTATCACCTGTCGGTGAACGGGTGTCAGGAGGGAAATGGGGGGCCTCAGGTGACCGTCCACCCCTACACCCACATCTGTGACTTCCTGGAGAACCTCGTGCAGGCTCAGTCTGGAAAAATCTGGGTGAGTGTGGTGTGTGTGTGTGTGTGTGTGGGGGGGGGGGTGATGAGTGTGTGTAGGGTGTGTGTGGGGGGGGGGTAGGGTTGGTGTGTAGGGTGTGTGTGTGTGTATGTATGTATGTAGGGTGTGTTTATTTTTTTATTATTATTTTTTTTTAATCTTTTATATCAAGGATAATGGGATATGCACTCGTGTGCTTTTTTCATCCAGTCCCGGTGTGTATGCAGTTTTGTAAATGTCATCTGTTCCCACCGGCACACGATGGCCACTCTTACAATAAGCGGAACAGGATTTAACGTGTGCACAAGATGTTCTGCGTGCGTTCACACATGGGACTTTGGTTTATGGTCTCATCCAAAGGACTTTGGAGGAGAGTGGAGTAAGCACTGATGTTAACTCCAGGAGAAAAATCTCCTTGAACGGGAATCAAACCTGCGTCATCAAATTGTATATTTTATGTGTGTATTGTGGTGGGAAGGGGAATGAGTGTGTGGGGTATGTAAATTTTATGTATGAGGGGGGGGGGGGTATAATTTGTGTTTCGGGGGAAGGGAAGTTAAGTGGTGTGTAAGTGTCTGTGTGGACATAAAAATGACCATATTTTGTGTGTATGTTTTTTTGCTTGCTTAAACAGTGTTTTCTGTCCTCAGGTCAGTGAAAAGTCCAGCTTTGCCATCTCCAGCATCATCCCCAAGGTGAGTGGACACTTCTCCACACTGCAGGCAAGCCACAAGCTTCACACACATTTGGACAAAAAAAATTAGCAGGGCAGGGGTGTGTGGGGGGGGGGTGAAGGGGGGGAGGGGACAACCTAGTGGTTAGAGCATTGTGCATGTGTTCTGACAGCCTGTGCTGGAGCCATCACCAGTGCGCCCGTTTGAGGGGAATTTTTTCCCCCTGGAGTTTACATCAGTACCGACCTCCCTTCTATTGTGGGAAAAATGAACAGACATGACTCTAAAATTTGTAATTAAAAGAAAAATAGAAAAAATTAAATTTAAAAAATTAAACAATTTTTAAAAAGACTCTAGAATTTGTGTCGTATGGTGATTGATAGCTGTGATCAATACCTGCAACCCCATCTCCCCTTCCCCCTCCTCCTCCCCTAAACCCCTGCCCCCCTTCCCCATTTTTTTGTCTTCAGACCCTCTCTCTCTCTCTCTCTCTCTCTCTCTCCTCTCTCTCTCTCTCTCCTCTCTCTCTCTCTCTCTCTCTCTCTCTCTCTCTCTCTCTCTCTCTCTCTCTCTCAGCACTGTTATCATGCCTGTAATGTGTGTGGACATTCAAATTTGCTAATAACTATTAAATAATTATTGATTGCTGTGTGTTGTGTAGGTCGAATGCAAGCACTTCAATTTGTAGTTTGCAAGATAAAGCGTTATATAAATTCTGTGTATTATTATTATTATTATTATTATTAATACTGGATAGATGATGTACTGTTTCATTGATACAGTATGAGGTCAAACAGTGCTTTTGATTTGATTTAATTTGATTTATTCTTTTATATCGAGGATAATGGAATAAGCACTCTTGTTCTTTTTTACATCCAGTCCCCGTGTGTATGCAGTTTTGTAAATGTCATCTGTTCCCACCGGCACAGGATGGCCTACTCTTACAAAAAGCGGAACAGGATTTAACGTGTACGCAAGATGTTCTGCGTGCGTTCGCACATGGGGCCTCGGTTTAAAGTCTCATCCAAAGGACTTTTGGGGAGAGTGGAGTCAGCACTGATGTTAACTCCGGGAGAAAAATCTCCTCGTCCGGACTCGAACCCGGGTCATCAAATTGCCAGCGCAATGTTCTGACCACTAGACTATCCGTCCCCCTGCTCTAGCAGCCAGGTATGTGCTGATTTCAGGACCGCTGTGTATTGGAGCCCTCCCCTGTGGCCAAGCTGAAGTGTGTGAAGAACGCCGCCGAGATTGAGGGCATGAAACTGGCCCAGGTAGGATCCTGCTATCTCTCTCTCTCTCTATTTCTCTCATCCTCTCTCTCTCTCTCTCTCTCTCTCTGTCTCTCCCCCCCTCTCTCTCTCTCTCTCTCTCTCTCTCTCTCTCTCTCTCTCTCTGTCTTCTGTCTGCCCTGTCTGTCTCTCTTCTTCTGTCTTCTTCTCTCTCTCTCTCTCTCTCTCTCTCTCTCTCTGTCTCTCTGTCTCCTCTCTCTGTCTCTCTCTCTGTCTCTCTCTCTGTCTCTCTCTCTCTCTCTCTCTCTCTCTCTCCTCTCTCTCTCTCTCTCTCTCTCTCATCCAGTAGCAAACTTTAAAAATTCGTAACTTGGGTAAAACATGACTGATGTGGGTGCAGTTAAGTGTAGAAAACATGGCAGTATCTTGTTAACCTAAGACAACAACTCTCATGAGAGTCTCATTTATGTTAATTGATGATGGTGGCACTCGTTGTAACTACATGGGTGCTCAACGCAAATTTCTTAATGGATGCTGGGGGGGGGGGGGGGGGGGGGAACACTCCTGTAAAATATCTTCAAGTATTTTTAGTGTGTTTGTAATGTATCTGTGGTTATTTGCACTTGCAGGTGCGAGATGCTGTGGCTCTCTGTGAGTTTATGGTGTGGCTGGAGAGAGAGGTAAGAACACTGTGTGTGTGTTGTGGTGTGGTGTGATGTGTGTGTTGTGTTGTGTTGTGTTGTGTTGTGTTGTGTGTGTGTGTGTGTGTGTGTGTAACAGGATTTTGATGTGTGCTCAAGACATTCTGCATGCATTCACACACAAGACTTTAGCTTATAGTCTCATCTGAAAGACTTTCGGGGATGTGGATTTTATGCTATAGCATGAAGTTTATGTTGACGCAGGTGAGGAGTTTTGTCAGTGTACAGGAAAGTGTTGTATGCTAAAGGTGTTTGCTTGTGTGCTGCGTGTGCAGGTGCCCACAGGAACAGTGACTGAAGTATCAGCAGCTGACAAGGCTGAAGAGTTCAGGAGGTAGGCTCGATTTGCTGGGCTAAAAAAAAAAATAAATAAAATAGAATAACATAAAATAAGATAACAAAAAAATATTACAATTTTTTTTTAAACAATTTGCTGGGCCATGCTTAGGGTTGAGTGAGTAGATTTCTTCACATCATATAGCGATGTCCATACACCACAATAGTTTCTGTCCTGAGAGTTAATTGATACATTGCTGTGATTTCTTCACATGTAGTGTTGATTGGTTCAGATGTTCAGATGTACCTTCTGGATTGATTGATACATTGCTGTGATTTCTTCACGTGTAGTGTTGATTGGTCAAGATGTACCCTCTGGATTGATTGATACATTGCTGTGATTTCTTCACCTGTAGTGTTGATTGGTTCAGATGTTCAGATGTACCCTCAGGATTGATTGATACATTGCTGTGATTTCTTCACCTGTAGTGTTGATTGGTTCAGATGTTCAGATGTACCCTCAGGATTGATTGATACATTGCTGTGATTTCTTCACCTGTAGTGTTGATTGGTTCAGATGTTCAGATGTACCCTCAGGATTGATTGATACATTGCTGTGATTTCTTCACCTGTAGTGTTGATTGGTTCAGATGTTCAGATGTACCCTCAGGATTGATTGATACATTGCTGTGATTTCTTCACCTGTAGTGTTGATTGGTTCAGATGTTCAGATGTACCCTCAGGATTGATTGATACATTGCTGTGATTTCTTCACCTGTAGTGTTGATTGGTTCAGATGTTCAGATGTACCCTCAGGATTGATTGATACATTGCTGTGATTTCTTCACCTGTAGTGTTGATTGGTTCAGATGTTCAGATGTACCCTCAGGATTGATTGATACATTGCTGTGATTTCTTCACCTGTAGTGTTGATTGGTTCAGATGTTCAGATGTACCCTCTGGATTGATTGATACATTGCTGTGATTTCTTGACTAAGATGTACCCTCTGGATTGATTGATACATTGCTGTGATTTCTTGACTAAGATGTACCCTCTGGATTGATTGATACATTGCTGTGATTTCTTGACTAAGATGTACCCTCTGGATTGATTGATACATTGCTGTGATTTCTTGACTAAGATGTACCCTCTGGATTGATTGATACATTGCTGTGATTTCTTGACTAAGATGTACCCTCTGGATTGATTGATACATTGCTGTGATTTCTTCACCTGTAGTGTTGATTGGTTAAGATACAACATGTACCCTCTGGATTGATTGATACATTGCTGTGATTTCTTCACCTGTAGTGTTGATTGGTTCAGATGTACCCTCTGGATTGATTGATACATTGCTGTGATTTCTTCACCTGTAGTGTTGATTGGTTCAGATGTACCCTCTGGATTGATTGGTTCATTGCAGTTGATTCAAACATGCTCAGGTTCACATTGACTGTTCTACACTGTCACAGCACCCAGGTGTAACTTGCCTCAATGCTGTATTATTTTTCGTGATATGTTCATGTAGAAAAGCAAGCAAGGATCCATGTAGTTAACAACCATTCATGGCACTTTTGATATTTAATTTACACACCTTTATGAATGTGCATACACACTCCCACACGCAGTCACATGTGTAAATCTGAAATGTGTTTCATTTTTTGTGTTCTTGCAGTCAGCAGAAGGACTTTGTGTCATTGAGCTTTGACACCATCTCCAGTATTGGGCCCAATGGAGCCATCATCCATTACAAGTGAGTGTCTTCAAATTTGTCTGGGCTGAGATTTTTTTTTTTAATGCTTTTATATCTTTTATATCGAGGATAATGGAATAAGCACTCATGTGCATTTTTTCATCCAGTCCCCGTGTGTATGCAGTTTTGTAAATCTTGTCATCTGTTCCCACCAGCACACAATGGCCTACTCTTACAAAAAGTGGAACAGGATTTAATGTGTGCTCAAGATATTCTGCGTGGGTTTGCACATGGGGTCTCTGTTTACAGTCTCATCCAAGATTAGGGAGGGGAGTGGGGGCACGGGGTGGTTAATGATGATAATGGTCATAATAAGGAGGAGGAGAGTGATGATGGTGGTGGTGATGATAATGATGATACAACAACAGTGTTATTAATAGTAATAATCAATGATGGCATAATAGCAACAATATTTTAACAATATTTTTTTTAATGTACACATTTGTGCACGCACACATATACACACGCGCGTGCACACACACACACGCACACACACAGACACACACACACACACACACACACACACACACACACACACACACACACACACACACACACATGCCTATATGCACACATGCAGGCATATACCTGTATGCAGAAACATACACACATACACTCACTCGCTCGCACGCACGCACATACACACACGCACACGCACACACACACACTAACATGTACAGTGGGCTGTTTTTTGTTGTTGTTTATCTTATGCCCTAGGTTAAGTTAGCTTTAAAAGACTTTGTAAATGAAGTAAATTGCTGATGATAGTGACTATTAGAAATGACTGGAAAGCATCCTGTTTTTTCGTGGTTTTTCCTTCCTGTTGTTGTTTTTGATGTAGGTTTTATGTTTTGCAGACCAAAGAGTGACACGGACCAACAGGTAACCACAGACCAGGTGTTTCTGCTGGACTCGGGGGCACAGTACAGGTGAACTGATTTACCTGTCAGAATAAGTACTGGTGGAAATAGTGTGGTGTCAGTTTCTTCATCCTGTAGTTTTATCCCAGAAGTGTCATGTACGTGCTTGGTTGGTTGGTTGGTTCGTTGAAACTGTTGCTTGTGGGGGGAGGGGGGGGGGGGGAAGTTGCTTTTTATTTTTAACTTAATTAACCTCTCCTACATTTTGTATTCCAAAGCCATGAATTTTTTTTTTGGTTTGTTTCTTTTATTTTTCTTCATTGCTGTTGGTTTGTTGTTTGATTTATTTGGGGTTTTTCATTCCCCAAAAATAGTATTGATTGTTTATTAGATTCAGTGAGTGGGTGGAAAGTGTTTTGTTTTATCATATTCAGTGAGTGAGTATATGTGAAGTGTTTCTCTACATTAACTGGAAGTATTACCTTGAATATGCAGTAGTTGTAGTTCCATTTTACATCTGTCCACAGCCACGTCAATATACTAGATTATCTTGAACTTGTGTTTCTAAACATACTCGGATAAATACATCCACCTGTGAATGATGCTCAAATCATAATTGCCTCCCTTGTGGAAGGAGGTAGAGCACATTGTGTGTTACCAAACTGGGACACAGCAGCAAATCGTGCAAGGCTCTGTGTCCTTGGGCAATGGTTCGGACTTCTACTGATATGCATTTAACCTTTACAATGAACTGTAACATTTCTATTGCCTATTTAAAGAGCCCACATTAACCCGGGATAGCTAAGTGGTCAGAGCGCTCGCTTTCCCCCAGTCAAGTTAAGCATCGTCGAGCGTGGTTACCAGTTGGATGGGTGACCATTTGCACGCCTTGGCTTCAGTACAGTCCCCCCCCCCCCCTGTTCACCCAGCTGTAAATGGGTACCTGCCCTCTTTAGGGTCAGGGAAGGTAAAGCAGCGAGGGAGAGGAGATGGGCACCGCCTTCAACATGCTGGCCCCTAGAGAAGCTGAGGTCTCTGATGCCCCGCTCCCCTACGACTGACTAGGTTATGGGACACCTACATTAACCCACTGTTTTGACTGTGCTGTGTGGTTCTGAGTGTGTCGCTGCAGAGATAGGACCTAATCTGTCTCTGCTCTGTTGCATATGCTTGATGCAGATGTGGCACGACAGACACGACTCGTACTGTGCACCTAGGAACTCCATCCAAGCATGAACAGGTAAATCCTTTCCTTACAGCCACTGGTCTGTGCTATAGTCTTTTAAGATTGATGTAAAATGATGAAATGATTTCTATATCTCAAGTTCTATGCTTTTTATGATTTTATACTCTCTTTTTATTTTCGAGAAATTTTATTTCTCCAGAATTGTGATAGATACTAAGCTGCTATACTGTGCAAGAGAAGCAACTACTTGGTGCTCACTTTGTAAAAAGAAATAGGAAACGGTTTTAGCACTTAGCAGTTTACTTTAAAGAGAACATTTGTTTTGGGGTAGGATTTGGGGTTGTTGTTTTTTTTTTGGGGGGGGGGGGGGGGGTTAAGAGAACATTTGTTACTGTTAAAGTGTGTACATTGCTCCCAAACCACTATATATTTAGTTTACAGTCTAGTTTTGTATATATATATTTTTTTTTATGTGCGTGTGTGTGACAGGAGTGTTTCACGCGAGTGCTGAAGGGTCACATTAACCTGTGCACCGCCATTTTCCCCAACACTGTCAAAGGTTAGTTGCATGACTGATGGTATGGGTAACACTCATCTGAATGAATTTTACCACATTCTCACACTTGCTCGCACACACATACACATACACACACACACACACACACACACACACACACACACACACACACACACACACACACACACACACACACACATACACATCTGCACACACACACATCTGCACACACACACACACACACACACACACACACACACACACACACACACACACACACACACACACACGCACATACACACACACTCACACACACACACACTCACACACACAACACACACACACACACACACACACACACACACACACACACACACACACACATACACACACATCACACACACACACACACACACACACACACACACACACACACACACACACACACACACACAATACACACACATACACATCTGCACACACAGACACACACACACACACCACACCCACTCTCTCTCTCTCTCTCTCTCTCTCTCTCTCTCTCTCTCTCTCTCTCTCTCTCTCTCTCTCTCTCTCTCTCTTTCTCTCTCTCTCTCTCACACACGCACACACGCACACATTTTTTTTTTTTGTTTTGTTTTGTTTTGTTTTATTTTTAGTCTTAAATAATGGTTTTTGGTTACATTGTAATTGATATAAGCTGTTTTTTGTGGGGGGTTTTTGTTGGGTTTTTTTGACACTATATGATTTTTAAAAAGACTTTAACCCTCTTGTTGTTGAATTCTACAGAGCTAAACTGCCTGTAGATTTTGAATTCTTTTAAAGTTTTCTACCCCAAACTGACATAGTCTACTCCTGAGACAATTGTCGTGTGGCATGACAAGCTATCAAGCTGAAATTTTGTCACAAGCTAGATATATTTTTGTACTTGCATTTTAAGACAAGTTTACATGTCTGGTCACAAAATGTCGTGTCGTTGTCACCTTATTTGTCACCAATCACAGGTAAAAGTATGTTGTATACAATAAACCAGCAAAATATATATGGAATAGACACAAATTCATACATGTAAGTGTTGAATAAAGAACTGATGCCTAGCTAACGTGTTTATTAATGTTTGTGTGCAATTGTACTTCAAGGATGTGTCACACAATGTCCTCATAACACCTATTGTTTTATATGTCTTGATGAGGCATACTTTTTGTTTAACTGGTTTTTTGTCTTTTGAAAACAAGGAATATTCAATCAATATCTTACCTATATACTGCATTTCAGATGTCTATGTCTTACCACATGTTTGTTAAGTGCACAGAAGTGTAATATTGTACATAAGTGTCACATTGTCACCAGTGTCACCACACAGGTGTGACAAACATGAAACAACACAGGACTTCTGTAATTCTACAAAATTTTAATCGTGATAGCCTTTAAAGTAGTCATAGTGATGGCACAGGGACACATCACATCACAGAAAGCACAAAATGTGGATGTGTCGGGGGTGTACCTATCGCTGTCACCTGTGGCATCTTGGCAGACTTGAGGTCTATTTTCTTTTCCTTCTCGGTATTTTCGTCATCAGCAAATCTGTCCGTTGAGTTTCAAATAAAAGTGTGGTATTAACTAGAAAATAGACAAAAGGCGTCACATTTTCTGGCGTTTATACTGCGGACCTCCCCTCCCCCCCCCCTCCCGTCAAATTTCTCCACAGCGTGTGGGTAGCACAGGTCGCCACGCTTGCAGGAATGTGCCGTGTAGTCGGGTTCATTCTTCTCTCTAACTGCGTTATTTCCTTTCTCTTCTCCCCCGTCAGCTTTTTATTTCTGACTCACTTAATATTTATCATTGAATTTTTTCTACTTCCAATGCAAACACGTTCATTTTATTGTCTAGTTAGTTAGATGAATCGTCTGCTACCAACGAAGACGCCATTTTTTTTCGCCACGCGTTATGAGTGAAAGGCGTTTCTATCGCCAGCCTTGCTTTCTTCCTTCCCTCCCAAGTACACACTGTTAGTGGTCTAAATTTATCACTGGCACCATCTGAAACCTTCCCTGCATCGCCCCACCAAATTTCAGACACATTGTGTGAGAACCACGAGGTATGTGTGTGATGGAAAAGTACTGCCCACGTGGTCAGGACCAACGGGCGGCTACGGCCGCAACGGAATCTAGCAGCAGGTGCTGTTACGGGCGGCTGCGGCCGCAACGGGGCTAAGACGGTTAAATGTGTGCATGTACCTATGAGTATACGAGCTGAGTGGATGAGCGCAAACCGTGTGTGTGTGTAGGTGTAGGGGTGTGTGTGTGTGTATGTGCATATGTGTGTATGGCTTTTGAGTGGTTTTTTTTGTTTGTTTTTTTTTTTCTCTTCTGGTTGTTGTTATTGTAGTTGCTTGTATTATTCATAGGCATATTTTATTTTATCGTGAATATGAAAGTCTGATTGGCCATTGAAGCAAAAAGGAAACCATACTTCTGCTCCATAAGTTAAGATGGGGGTTATCAATGAATCAAATAAATGCATTATGATATTAGCCTTAACCCCATGCCCATGAATTGCTTTTTTTAAAGCATGAGCTGCTTTATTGCTTTGCTTTGCCAAATGTTCCTGGGTTGCTTGAAATTTCCCGTTCTGGTGAAATACTATGCCCAGGTATTTATAGGTTTTAGTTGTTTCAATTAGGTGTTCGCCACATTGGAAATGAATTGGAATTTTAGGGGGTGATTTGGTGAAAACTGCCACTTTTGTTTTTGTTTTGTTTACTTTTAGTCCCCATTTGGAACAGTAACCATTTAATCTATCTAGTTTAGTTTGCAGTCCTAGTTTGGTTGTTGATAACAGTGCTAGGTCATCAGCATAGAGCAAACATGAAATTTTATCTTCTACAGTAATATACGGTGAGTCTTTTTCATCAAGGATCTGAACAATATCATTTATGTAAACATTAAATAATGTAGGACTCAGTGTGCTGCCTTGATGTACCCCCCTTTTTACAACAATTTATTCGGTGTAACTTCCTTTTATTTTTACAAGGATTGTTGCATTTGTATACATGCTTTTAATGACATTAAAGGTTTTACCAGTTATGCCTATCTTATTTAACTTTACAAGTAGAGCCTGATGCCATACATTGTCAAATGCTTTCTGAAAATCTACAAAACAACAATACAGTCTATTGTTTTTTGTTTTTAATGCATTGTCTATTAGTTTATTAAGAATATAGATGTGGTCTGCTGTTCTACATGTTTTTTCTGAATCCAGCTTGTTCTCTGACAAGTTTGTTGTTTTGCTCCAAAATATTCTGAGATTCTTGTATTCAGAATTTGGCAGAAGAGCTTCCCAACTGCGTTTGTTAATGTTATCCCTCTGTAGTTATCCGGATTAACAGTGCATCCACTTTTATAAATGGGGATACTAACACCCAGTTTCCAGTCACAAGGATAGGCACCTGTATAAAGCACTAGATTAAACAAACTCTTTATTACTTTCATCAGACTGGGTGAAATTGATTTGAGCATTTCATTTGTTATGCCATCTTTACCAGGTGACTTGTTATTTTTTAGTCTTTTAATTGTTCTTGTTATTTCTTCAATAGTAATTTGTTTATCTATGTACCTATTGTTATTTGTTCTCATGTCATTATACATGTTGTGTACAAGTTGTACTTGTTCGGGATCTATTTGTGGTTCCTCTCCAATAAGCTTTTTTAAGTGTTCAGTCCACTTCCTGCTGTTCATATGGTTTACATGCTTTGCGCCATCACTTTCACTCTCTTTTAATTTCTGCAATGTTTTCCACACTATATTTGGATCTGCATTTATCATGTCATGTAACTGTGATACTAACATATTTTTGAAGGCTTTCTTTTTCTTTTTTATCATATTATTCTTGCTCATTTCCTGCATCCCTCCACTATATGCACATGAGAACCGTGCGCAGCCCCTACTGTCAGTTCGTGCCTAGCCGAGCTACGGTCCAGACGTTTATCATATCGCCTCTGGCTGTGTCGGCAATGCCCATCACTATCAGGAATCTCAGCACTAGCTATAATAGTTTCTAGACCTTGTTTTTCTTGGTTTGTTTTAATTTGTGTATAACTTGGGGTTGTTGTTGTTTTTTGTAGTGCTTGTGAAATCTGTGTTTTGTGGAAAAGTTTCTGTGGGGGAAAAAAAAAAAAAAAAAAGGAGATCCATTCTGTGGACTACACCAGTGACCAGGATTTGGTTATGGAGTCAGAATCCTTTGAAGAAGAACCACAAGCTGGCACCTCTGCTGAACCCTCGGTGGAAAGGGAACCATCTCTCCGAGATATTTTTTCAATCATTCAGAACCTTTCCAAAAGAATGGACAATTTTGAAAGAAGTGCACCGCACACCAAGAAGAGAAAAATTAGCTCTGACGCTGATAAACCCCTTGCTGAGAATGAAGGGAAAAGAAAGAAGGCAGGTAGTGATTCAGAATTTGTCACCGACAGTGTTTCTGATAAGGCAGAGGAACTGGAAAAAGAGCTGATAGCAGAAGCTACAGAGGAGGAGGATGACGATATTTTTCCTGAAATGGCATCATCTTTTGACGACAAGGAAGAAAAAGGACCACCGGTCTCAGGAAAATTGGCAAAGCTGCTTGAATCCAGATTTGGATCAAAACTTCCAGACAGAAAGCTGAGGGAAAAACTGACTAAGTACCCGATTCCTGAAAACTGTGCATACCTGGGCGTTCCCCAAACAAACCAGGAAGTTTTTTCTGTCCTCAAGCCCTTCACAAGAAAGACAGACATTCGGATGGCAAACACACAGAAAACGCTGTCAAAAGCTGCCATAGCCATAACGCTCTGCACTGACCGACTTTTGAGGGTAAGAGATACCATCTCAGGGCAGGATGCCACTACAGTACGCAGTGAACTTGTGACTGACTGTATTCTCCAGTGTCGGGTCCAGATTTCCTTGCTGCAACTTCAGGCTGTTCCTGTGATCTAAACAGCTGCATTTTTGACCCTCCTTTCTCCCAGTCAGCGTCACTTCTCACTTGATCAAAGTTCTTCTGTCCAAACTTTGGCCTAGGACGGTGTTTTTTGATGTAGTTCCAACACAGGGTGTGCAGATGTCTTCCAGTTCTGCCTGCCAGTACCCCGCTTCCTCTGAGGGATGGGTGGATGGTGTCTCTGTACAACGCTTTGTTAGCTGAGTTCAGGGTGTGTTCTAAAAGTGATACATTCTCTAATTGGAAGACCTCTCTAAACACCAAAGCGTTGTAAAGTTTTCGTTTTGCTTCAAGCTGGTTATCAGCAGTTTGAATTGCTTGACTGATGACTAGCTTGGTGTCCTTGAAGTTTTCTCTCATCTTCTTTATGACCTTCACCATCTTTTGACTTGCTTCTTCTGCTGCTTCCATCTTTAAATTATTCACACCACAGTGAAAGAGTATTACTTCAGGAGTTGATTTGATTCTCTCCATTTCAATTCCAAATTTATCAATCTTGTATATATTTTTCTTTTTAATTGCAAGTCCATAGGAATTCCCCAGTCTTTTTGCATCGATTCCCTCCAGTATGGAATCGTGAAGAATCAAAACGTAAGGCAAGCTACTAGACACCATTTCTTCCTCGGGATCGTTGTCATAATTTTTTTCTTCTTCTGAAGAGCTCGAGTTCGCCTCATTATCCTCATCTGTTAGACATTTCAATTGTTCAGACAGTTTGGTCTCATCATCTGACATTGTAATATCAAATCTGTTGTTCGATATGTCCAAATCTTTCTTTGGTTTCAAGATCGTTTCATTTTCAACGCGTTTTTCTGTCTGGTTTTGTTTTTGTTGGAGTGCTTTTTTGGTAGCTCTAGATCTAACACGTTGTTTTCTTTTTCCGCCATCAGTTCTTAGCTGGGGTGTTTGTTTCTCTGAAGTGGTGACAACATCTTTTTCTGAGATGGCACAGTTGTTTTTTGACTTGGAGCAGACTCCAGCTGCATACTGTTCCCTCAACTCCTGAAAGGAGGAATGCATCTGTTCTGCCATTAAGTTTACAGCCTGCTCCAGATGACAGACCATTGTTTTGACTTCATTAATTCTAGATTCGAATTTGACTGTGTTATCAAGCGTCATTTTTCTTATGGGCGACATCATTTCTTGGTTTGCATCATCAAGTATTTGCGTTTGTCTTTCTATTTCTTCAAAGATACATTCTGTCGCATATTTTGCCTCCGCACACTCTCTGCATGTGTATAGCCGTGATGAGTTCACGAAAATACACAGGTGGTACTGTGGCAATGAGGTGCAGGCCCAGTGAAATCTTCGGTGGCATTCACTGCACTTCAGTGTTCGGCCTTCCACCTTTCCATTACAAGGGCATGCCTGCTGTCTACTCACCGATGGTAGGTTTTTGTTTTCTGGTTCTTCCATGCCTTCTCCTTCTTCTTCTTCTCCGTTTATAGTTCTCTGGTTAGCTCTTTCTTCATAGATTTCCTCGATGTTCTTAGTGTGTTCATCTTCCGGTTCACCGTACACAGATGGATGCGAAACTCCAGATTGCTTCATCGCTTCTCTGGCCTTATCAAACGTATTATAACTCTTATGTGCTGCTCCGTGATAACCTGTCACAGAACCGCTTGCCTGGTTCCAGGTGGTAAAAATTCCTACCTTCCTTCCTTTGGTGACAGCCTAAAACTTATTATTAGATTTGATTTTCTTACGCGTCATTTTGGCCACACTTTTTAATCTCTGTGTTCACATGGTTTGCAGTTCAGGGTCGGTTGATCGCCATTATGACCGGAAGTCACACACACACACACACACACACACACACACACACACACACACACACACAAACACAAACACACCCACACATACCCCCACACCCAAAAACACACCCTACCACACACACACACACACTCACTCACTCACTGACTTTTTCTTTTTCTTCTTCCCTACGACCACACAGGTTATGGGGCACCTTTACCTTACCTTTTTTACAAAACTATAGCATTGCCCGTGAGGTATCTCAAGGTGAGTGGTGTGGTGTGGTGCGGTGTGGTGTGGTGTGGTGCGGTGCGGTGTGGTGTGGTGTTACAGGTCACATGCTGGACACTCTGGCGCGCACAGCGCTGTGGGATGTAGGACTGGACTATCCTCACGGTACTGGCCATGGGGTGGGGGCCTTCCTCAATGTGCATGAAGGTCGGTCAGTGTGTGTGTGTGTGTGTTAGGGTGTGTTATTGGGTGTGGGGGCATGTGTGGGTGTGTTTGTGTTTGTGTGTGTGTGTGTGTTTGTGTGTGTGTGTGTGTGTGTGTGTGTGTTGTGTGTGTGTTTGTGTGTGTTGTGTTGTGTGTGTGTGTGTGTGGTGTGTGTGTGTGTGTTGTGTGTGGTGTGTGTGTGTGTGGTGTGTGTGTGTGTTTGTGTATGTGTTTGTGTGTGTTTGTGGCTGTGTGTGTTTGTGGTTGTGTGTGGTTGTGGTTGTGTGTGTGTGTGTGTGTTTGTGTGTGTTTGTGTGTGTTTGTGTTGTTGTGTGTGTGTGTGTGTGTGTGTGTTGTGTGTGTTGTGTGTGTGTTGTGTGTGTTTTGATGTAGTGTGTGTGTGTGTGTGTGTGTTGTGTGTGTGTGTGTGTGTTGGTGTGTATGTGTGCGCGCTTGCGCGCATGTGATTGCCATCTAACATGTGTGTGCACAGGCGAATAAGTAATCTTGATAATGTTGTTCCTAATCACATCAGCATTGGTTGTTGTTGGTATGTGAGGACACAGTGTTGAGTGCTGTGATGTATGCTGCAGGTCTCTGTAGCATGAACAATTGTGTTGATATTGTCATCATCATATGTTCTTGTTACATAAGGACACGATGCTGAATGCTGTTTTTACATAAGGACACAATGTTGAATGCTGTTGTTACGTAAGGACATGATGTTGAATGCTGTTGTTATGTAAGGACATGATGTTGAATGCTGTTGTTATGTAAGGACATGATGTTGAATGCTGTTGTTACGTAAGGACATGATGTTGAATGCTGTTATGTAAGGACATGATGTTGAATGCTGTTGTTATGTAAGGACATGATGTTGAATGCTGTTGTTATGTAAGGACATGATGTTGAATGCTGTTGTAATGTAAGGACATGATGTTGAATGCTGTTGTTATGTAAGGACATGATGTTGAATGCTGTTGTTACTTAAGGACATGATGTTGAATGCTGTTGTTATGTAAGGACATGTGTGTTGAATGCTGTTGTTATGTAAGGACATGATGTTGAATGCTGTTGTAATGTAAGGACATGATGTTGAATGCTGTGTTACGTAATGACATGATGTTGGATGCTGTTGTTATGTAAGGACATGATGTAAAATGCTGTGTTATTAAGGACATGATGTTGAATGCTGTTGTTATGTATGTATGTATGTAGTAACAG
>JASPKP010006673.1:0-5000 GCA_030674155.1 Stramonita haemastoma
CGCAAGATGTTCTGCGTGCGTTCGCACACGGGGGCCTCGGTTTAAAGTCTCATCCGAAGGACTTTTGGGGAAAGTGGAGTTAGCACTGATGTTAACTCCAGGAGAAAAATTTCCTCGACCGGACTCGAACTCGGGTCGTCAAATTGCCAGCGCAATGTTCTGACCACTAGGCTATCCGTCCCCCGTATTTGAAAGAAGAAGGCAGGCTGTGCGTGCGTGCATGCATGCGTGCGTGCGTGCGTGCGTGCGTGCGCGCGTGCGTGCGCGCGCGTGTGTGTGTATGTGTGTGTGTGTGTGTGTGTGTGTGTGTGTGTGTGTGTGTGTGCATGTGTGTGTACAACGTTAACGTAAGTGTAAATATTATGATGTGGAAATTATAATTGATGATTGTGGTTATCATCATTAAACCAGTGCATGCACATGTTGGCATGTTTGTGACATGCATGCAAATATGTGTGAGTGTGTTCACACAAGCATGCACACACACACACATACACACACACATACACACACACACACACACACATACACACACACACACACACACACACACACACACACAACACCACACACACACACACACACACACAAACCCACACGTACACCTGTGTCAGTAAAGAGGTTTTTCACTTTGAAACCTACTATTTTTCTCAAGCCTCTGAAGCGGTTGACGAACTTTCTTCACAATCTCATTTTAATCCGTCAGTGCATGTAGGGAAGGCTTAACCAAAGGTTTAACTGGGCTTTTTGTTTGTCGTTTTTCACACCTGAGTAACTCCATAAATTTAAAATGAAAAGAAAAGTTGGAGAGAGAGACACACTTACTGACACTGGCAGTAGTTTACTGCCGTTGACGGTGCAGTCCTATTGGCAAGGGGCACAAAATACACTCCTGTATTCGAGACATAGCATTTACTGAATAAAGAAAGAAAGAAAAGGAAAGAAAAGAAATAACAAAAATCTAGGAGGGGATGCTCAAATTGAAAAAGTAAACTGAAATAAAGAATCAGTTAAGTAAACCTTCCAGATGACAGTATTCGCAAATCATAAACACACACACAGACAGACAGACAGACAGACAGACAGACAGACAGACAGACAGACAGACAGACAGACACCACAACACACACACACACTTCTGATAATGGTGATGATGATGATGATGATGATGACGACGACGACGACGACGACGACGATGATGACGACGACGACGACGACGACAACGACGACGATGATGATGATGATGATGATGATGATGATGACATCAGCACTTTCTGCCGTCATTCTGCCAGGACAATACGTCACAGAAATGCAGGGGGTCAAGGTTGAGGTCAGAGTTCAGTACAGCGGTGTGGCTGCCTGTGTGACCCTGGGTCACTGCTGGTGTGCCCTCTGTCTGCCTCCTCCACCTGACCATCACTGTCACACTCTGGCTACACAGGGGGGTGGGGGAGGGGGGGGGGAGGAGTTTGTCTGCAGGGCTGTTGTTAGGTAGTATCTCCGCTATTCATCAACAATACCCCCTCCTCCTCCCATCCCCACCTCCCCATTCCCCCAGCCCCATGGGGATGCTGAAGAAGTCTGTCTGTCTATACAGCATCCCTATCTTCTGGAAATTCTGTGCTAGAAATTCCCTCTTTTCTATCCCTCTCTTTGTTTCTGTCTTGTTCTTTTTCTTTTTGTCACCCCCTTCTTTGTTTATTGTTTATTTCTCTCTCTTTCTTGCTCTCTCTCTCTTATATATATAGTTGACTTGATAAAGACCCACAATTCTGCTGGGCAACACACACACACACACACACACACACACACACACACACACACACACAACACACACACACACACACACACACACAACACACCACACACACACTCACACACACACACTCACACTCACACACACACACTCACACACACACACACACAACATATATATATATATATATATATTTATATTATATATTATATATATATCCCTCTCTCTGTGTTTCGGTCTGTCTGTCTGTTTTTTTTAACCACATTTTTATATGTATCTACACTACAGGAGTAAGTCATATGTGAAGGAAGAGCAGGCTTGGCAAGCCCTAAGCTCATCTAAACCTCTGCTTAAGCTTTTCTCACCAGGACAGAGGGATTACAAAGAGATTTTAACACAAGTGGGTCAACCACTCTCAGACTGACTGACTAACTCACTGCTCTCAGGGGGAAAAGCGTATTCATTACATGTGTGTGTGTGTGTGGTGTGTGTGTGTGTGTGTGTGTGTGTGTGTGTGTGTGGTGTGTGTGTGTGTGTGTGTGTGTGTGTGTGTGTGTGTATGTAAGTGTGAGTGTGAGTGTGTGTGTTTATATATCTTCTTCTCATTGGTTTAATGTCCGTTCACTACAAGGTGATTTAGACAATGGTACATTCACGTTAAGTGTTTATATAATTATGTAAGTGTGAGTGTGAGTATATTTTGTTTTTTTATTTTGTACCACTTTATGTCACGGCAGATTTCTCTGCGTGAAATTCGGGCTGCTCTCCCCGGGGAGAGCGCGTCGCCACATGTGCAGGCGCCTACCCATTTTTTTTTCTTTTTCCTGCATGCAAGTGTATTTGTTTCCCTATCAGAGTGGCTTCTTTCTACAGAATTTTGCCAGGGACAACCCCCTTGTTGCCGTGGGTTCTTTTACGTGGGCTAAATAGTGATGTGTAACACACGGGACCTCGGTTTATCGTCTCATCCGAAAGACTAGCGCCCAGACCACCACTCAGGGTCTAATGGATGGGGAAAAAGTTTTGGGTCCAAACGGCGTACGAGCCCCGCACACTCCGACCCGGACTTTTTGTTTTTTAGGCAAGGCGCGTGACCACCTAGACCACCGATCCACCAAAAAATGTATTGGTGTTTGTATATAATATATATTTATATATCTGTGTGTATGTTTGTTGTTGTTATTTTTAATTTCATGGCTCTTCACTCTCAGTAATATTAGACAAGGGGAAAAGAGGGGAGGGGGTGTTGTATTAAAAAGTATGCTGTGTGTGTGTGTGTGTGTGTGTGTGTGTGTGTGTGTGTGTGTGTGTGTGTGTGTGTGTGTGTGTGTGTGTGTGTGTATGTTCGCGGGCTCTCTCACATGTCAACAGGCATGCATGTGTGCGTGTACTCAAGCGCTTATGAGAACATACACACACACGTGTCTGCATCATCCTGGTAAATTAAAGAACAGACAAAATAAATCTACAGACGAAGGCTTGCCACGTACATACCTGTCTACATATGCATACACCAGCACAGCACAGCAGTCTATAAATCAAGGATGTGGCAACATCTGAACACATTTATGAGGTGTCATCTCCATATCTTGCCATTACCTTCATGTTTACACAATCATTGCGTATACTTACATATATACACACATACAAGCTGTCTGCCTGCCTGCCTGCCTAACATACCAAGTCGTACCCACACATGTACATTATATGCACGCCTCTTACATAAAGTGTATGTACACACTTGTGTTAGTAGCAGAAGAGACAGCAGAAACGGAAAAAGGCCGAAAACAAAGGAGACAGTGACGAAGGAAGAGGGAACTCTGAACTCTGGAATGATTTAATTGCACTTCGGCCTTGAGCCAGCCACAATACAATGCAAAGTACATTTTGTGAAAGCATCAAGATGTAAAAAAGCAGTACATAACACACAGTAATTAACATTCGATACATATTCATGCGTTTTCAGTATACCTAAACAATTCCAAGGTGCTGATTAAATTCAGTTTTGCTTATTTTCATTTCCGTAGTATTGCTATAATCCAGATTATGAGTACCAGGGTGGAGAGAGAGAGAGAGAGATGAGAGGAGAGGGAGAGAGAGAGAGAGAGAGAGAGAGAGAGAGAGAGAGAGAGGGAGAGAGAGAGAGAGAGAGAGAGAGAGAGAAGACAGACAGACAGACAGACAGACAGATAGACAGACAGCAGACAGACAGACAGACAAGACAGAGACAGAGACAGAGACAGAGAGAGATTCGGATGGTTTATTCATTAGGCCATAGCCCCTCATGAAGGGGTAGTGAACAAAACATACACATGAAAAAGCGTTCAATATCACATAAACAAAATAATTTAGTCATAACAGATTTGTGACAAAAATCATGACTTTGATATGGCGATTTCTCTCAACTTAAATGCCTTAAACAGAGAAAGAGACAAATTCCGTATTTCCTTGTGTCCAACAGATGACATGAGTAAACTTAGTTTGAAAACACATGACTGTTAGTACTATTTTGGCAATATATATTTTTTGTCTGAAACAAACAAAGAAACAAAGAATGAAAGAGAAAAACAAAAAACAAGCAAACGAAAGAAAAAATTATGAGAAAAAAAGGACACAAAGAAACTCGCAATTCAAAACTTAAACTCACCCGCACTTAACTCCAACCTTCTAACTCCTCTCAAAGAAAAGGAAAGAAAGAAACAAGAAAATAGAGAAAGAAATAATGAAAAAAAGAGTGAAAGAAAAAACACAGACAAACAATAAAGAACAGATCAGAAAACAAAACGAACCAAAGAAACTAAAAACTTAAACGCACTTCAATCCATATCCATCCTTCACTCTCTCGTCTCCAACAAAGGAGAAAGAAAATAGACAATGAAATAGATAAGGAATAGAGAAATAAAGAAACAAGCAAACTAAAAGAAAAGAAAAAGAAACAAATCAGCAAAGAAAGAAAGAAAGAAAGACAGAAAGAAAGAAGGTAAGAAAGAGGTAGATAAATGAAATAGAAATAGAGAAACGTAAAACAAAAAACAAAAAGAAAGATGCAAAAAAGCGAAGAAATAGTAAAAAAAAAAAAAAAAAAAAAAAGCAACAACAAATAAAGAAGAAACAGCTACGTACTAAAGAAAAAATATAAGCAAAAAAGATTTGAGAAAAAAAAGAATTGAATTTCCAGAAAGTATGACATCTAGTTTTCTCTCTGGACTTAAGTCTTAATAAAATCATAGAATGGTCTGTCCTG
>JASPKP010006673.1:10000-13886 GCA_030674155.1 Stramonita haemastoma
TGTCAAAACAGCAAGTGAGGGAGATAGCGGATGAACAGAGAGAGAGAGAGAGGAGAGGAGAGAGAGAGAGAGAGAGGAGAGAGAGGAGAGAGAGAGAGAGAGAGAGAGAGAGAACAGAGACAGAGACAGAGAGACAGAGAGACAGAGAGAGAGAGAGACAGACAGACAGACAGAGAGACAAGAGAGAGAGAGAGAGAGAAGAGAGGAGGAGAGGAGAGAGAGAGAGAGAGACAGACAGACAGACAGACAGACAGACAGACAGACAGACAGACAGACAGACAGACAGACAGAAGAAAAGGAGATGAAAAAAGAAAGAGAAGAACAGTGGAGGGGAAGAAAAACATGGGTAAAGGAAGGAAGGAAGAAGGGACGGGAGGAGAAGTAGAAAGGAATGAAAGAAGGAAGAACAGATGAAAGAAGGAAAGAAGAAAAGGAAGGAAGGATGGAAGGAAAAAAGGTGAAGTAAAGAGAGGAAAGAAACGAAGGAAATATGAAAAGAAGCAGAAAGGAACGAACGAAAACAAAAAAGAAAGAAAGAAAAATGTCAGGAAAGAAAGAAAGAAAGAAGGAAAGAAAACGAGATGGAGAGAAGGAAAAAGGGAAATAGTAAAGGAAGAAAGTAAAACGGAGAGTAAGAGAGAACAATGGAAAGAGAATATAAGAAAGAGAGAAGAAAAGCGGTAAAGTAAAAAAAGAAAAAAAGAAAGGAAAAAAAGAAAAAAAAGAAAAGAAAAAAACAGTAAGGAAAGAGAACAGAAGGAAAGAAGGGAGGAGAGAAAAATGAAAAATAAAAATGGAAAAAATAGGGGAAGGAAAGAAGAAGGTAAGGTAATTAGAAAAAAAGGCAGAAAAAAGGAGAAAGAATAAAAAGAAAGCAAGAAAATATGTGTCACTTAATTGTATTGTTTTTAACCAAATTTTGGGAACAAAACTGATTTTATTTGCATACTGGATTGTCAATTTTGACAATTGTTTGTAATTACGTGTCCAAAAACAAGTTTCTCCTTTAAAAAAAAAAACCACAACAAAACAAGAACAACAAGTTTTAAAGTTTAGAAAAAAAGCATTTATTCTGCCCGTGACATATGTCAGATTTAACCATTTTTTGTTGATATTATTTACATAAAAATCTCTGCTGTATTTTTGTTAAACCAAATGTGTTCATTAACAACAACAAAATAAAATAAAACCCTTTTCCGCTCATATTTTTAGCTTCCAAAATCAATTCTTATTTTCAGGTAATAAAAATCTTACGAGCTTTTCATAGGTACACGTCTTACACACATCGTAAAAAAGTTATTATGAATGTAATTGTGGCAAAAGAAAATTTTTTTGTTGTCTACAATAATTTTTTTTTATCAGTGTTTACAATTTTTCCATATATGAGTGTAACCCGAGAACAAACGATATTTTATTTCCAGATTTTCGCCCCGCGCACGAACGCACGCACGAACTCATGTGCGTAACGCGTGCGCACACACACACACGCGCACGCACACACCACACACGCACACGCACACCACACACAACACACACACACGCACACGCACACACCCACACGAAACAACGCACACACACACACACGCACACACACACACAAACACACACACACAACACACACACACACACGCAAAACGCACACATACACACACACACACACACGCACACGCACACCCACACCAAAACACACAACCTTTGGATGAGATATAAACCAAGGCCCCGTGTGCGAACGCACGCGGAACATTTTGCGCCACACTTTAAATCCTTTTCCGCTTTTCCTAAGAGTTTGGCCATCGTGTGCCGGTGGGAAAAGATGGCAAGATTTACAAAAACTTGCAAATACACACGGAGACTGGATGAAAAAAGCACAAAAGGGCTTTTTTCCACCATCCTCGATATAAAAGAATAAATGAATGAATAAATAAATGAAATAAAAAAACACACACAATATACAGAGTGATAGAGACATGACACAAACGTTGGTCCCCCAACAAGCCATTTGATTAACTCAGCCCACCAATGGACGATTTGGCAGCAAACTCTTTCCCACGACAAAACCAGCCAGAGAGGAACAGACAAATCCTTCACAGACCACCAGGATTCAGAGAGAACGTGAGAGAGAGGGGAGGGGGTGAGAGTGAGAAGAGAGAGAAGGAGAGAAAAGAGAGAGAGAGAGAGAGAGAAGGGGAGAGAGAGAGAGAGGGGAGGAGAGAGAGAGAGAGAGAGAAACATACACGCACATCCCCCGATATCCTCGATATAAAAGAATGAATAAATCAATAAATACAAAGATAAATAAATAATAAAATGAATAAATAAAATAAATAAATGAATAAATAAAACACACACAGACACAGACACAGACACAGACACACACACACACACACACACACACCACGCACAACACACACACACACACACACACACACACACACACACACACACAGATAGAGAAAAGGGGGACGGGCATGAGGGGGGGGAGGGAGGGGAGAAAAAAAGGGAAAGGAATGGAGGAAAATTCAATCAGGGGCAGATAAGCCTCGGCATAAATAGGCAAAATTTACTGATTAAGATGTGACGTTTATTTGCATCACGTGGCATTAACTTGTCTCCCTTGCGTTCCGGGGGCCCGCCCCGATCAAGGGAGCGAATCGACAGCGACGGAAACAGAGAGAAGAGAGGAGGGAAAGGGGGGTGGGGGGAGTGTGAGTATGAGAAAGAGAGAGAGGAGAAGAGAGAGAGAGAGAGAGAAAAGAGAGAGAGAAGAGAGAGAGAGAGAGAAAGAGAAGAGAGAGAGAGAGACAAAAGAGAGAGGAGAGAGAGAGAAGGGGTGGGGGTTTAGGAGGAGAGGGAAGGGAGAGATGTTTGCAGTGAAGGAAGAGTACGAGGAATTAACAAGCGCTAAAAAAATGAAAAGGCGGGAGGGTGCGGGGGGGTAGCAGAGCCGCAAAAGCCGATAAACAGACAATGGGAGGGTTTCCGGAGTACCGTTCAAATCCCCTCTCCCCCCTCCTACCCACTCCACCTTTTGTATCCCCCCACCCTCCTCCCATCCTAACGGGCAGATACCCTCTCCATCTCCCCCTGCCTCCCAGGGGGGGGGGTGGTTTGTGAGGGCTCGGGGGGCGCACATAACGAGGATCATCAGCGAGGAAGAGGTTGAAGTCGTCAAAAAAAGATTGGTCTGAGGCCATTTCTGAACAATCCAACAAAACATCCTTTCGGGATCGTCCTGCCAGTCTGGGGAGTTGGGGTGGCCCGGGGGGGGGGAGGGGGGAGATAGGAAGGAGAGGGGGGAGGTAGGGTGGGGAGAGAAACTTTGAAACTTTGAAACTTTGAAACTTTTATTAAGGGAAAGAATAAGCACAATAAAGGGTTTTTTACATCCAGCCCTCAATCAAAGAAATGATAACAATGAAACAAATTAACAGCAAATTTAAGTAAACACAACACCCCCCCCCCCCGAAAAATAAATAAACAATCGTTGTAGCATCATAGAAATTTATGTCAAAAAAGGAGATTAAAAAAAATAAAAAAAATAAAAAATAAATAAAATTAAAATAAAAAAAAATAATAAAAAAAAATTATAAATAAAAAAAAAAGGGAAAGAGCACATAGGAAAAAAAAAGAAAAAAGAAAAAAAAAATTTAGACAGAAAAATTGGAAAAGAATTTGTATTGGGTATGGGGAAAGAGAAGGAATAATTTAAATAATTAATAATAATAAATAATAATAATAAATAATAATGATAATATAATAAATAATAAATAATAATAATAATAATAATAATAAAAATAAAATAATAATAATAATAATAATAATAAATAGAAAAAAGGGTGAAAAAAAAATAAGGAGGTGAAAAGCAGGGGAGTGGGGGGGGGGGGGG
>JASPKP010006674.1:0-13885 GCA_030674155.1 Stramonita haemastoma
CTCTTCTCTCTCTCTCTCTCTCTCTCTCTCTTTTATCTCTCTCTCGTTCCCCAAAAACATGGTTTTTCATCCTTTAATTGAGAAATATTTTATTCACTTTTTGTACTTTTTAAATTTAATCACGTGTTTGAATGCGTTGTTTTTTGTTTTAATTTTTTTAATTCCAAGTAACCCGAAAAAATTAGGGTTCTTTATAAATTACAAAAGGGTTAGGGAACGCGATTTTTATGACCAAAAATTCCTAATCATGGGGAATCGGGTTTTTAGAAAAATTTTGGGTTTTAATATATTTTCCTTACAGGGGAGGGTTTCCTTTTGTGTTCCGTTAAAATGATTTGTTTTAAAAAATTGGGCATAAAAATTTTTTTTAAAATGAAGTTTTTTGGGACTTGAGCGCAAAATTTTGTGTGTGTGTTTTGTGGGTGTTGTGTGGGTGTTGGGGGTTTTTGTGTGTGTGTGTGTTTTGTGGGTGTGTGTGTCGGGTTTTTGGTGGTGGTGGGTTTGGGTGTTTGTGTGTGTGTGTGTGGGGGGGGGGGGGGGTGGATAATTGTTTTTTTGTCATTCCCTTGTATTAAAATTTTTATGATTTGCATGATTTTTTTTGTTGTTGTTGTTGAGGGGTCCAACCTTTAAGTTTTTTGGTGTTTTGGTTCTTGTTTTTTTTTCTTTTTTATAACTTTGCTGTTTGGCTTTTGTTTCTTCTTTTTTTATATGAAAGAAGAATGTAAAAAAAATGAATTTTTGTCCCCTGAAAAGTTTGGGTTTTAAACTTGTATCATTCTTCTTTTTTTCAAAGGCCCTTTTTTTTTTTTTTTTTTTTAAAGAAAAAAAAAAAACAAAAAACCAAACCACCTACAAGTTCAGTGCGCCTGCGGTTTTGTGCTTTAAATATAATGTAAAGAAAAGGTGTGGGGTGTGTGTGTTTTTTGGGGTTTTTTTGGTGTTTTTTTTCTTTTGGGGTTTTGGGGGTTTTTGTGTGTTTTTATGTGTGTGGGGCATTTGTGTGTGTGTGTTGTGTGTGTGTGTGGTTTTGTGGTGATTTTGTATGGGGCCATTTCCCCTGCGAGCGTCCCAAGGGGAGTGAGTTGTATGTATGAAATGTTTTGTATTTTATGAATGAAATAAAATGAAATTTTTTGTAGTAGGGATGTATGTATGTGTGTGGTGGTGTGTGTGGGTGTGTGGTGTGTGTGTGTGTGTGTGTGTTTTGTGTTGTGGACCACTTTGTAGGAGTGGTTTTCCCGTGTATTTTTATCATACTATTATTACAAATTTGTTAAAAATCTTTCTTATTTTTTTTTTTTTATAAAAATTTGTATTATTTTTATTTTCCTTCTGGTTCATTTTTTGTTAGGGAGTTTAACAATTTTTTGTAGCAAATTTTATTTTTGGGTGGACTTTTTTTTTGGTTTTGCAAAAAGTTTTTTAAATTTAAATTATGTTTCTTTGGTTGTTTCTTTATCTTATTAACGCTTCTCTTTTTTTTTTTTATAATCAAAATCTTTTTTAAATTGTGGCTTCTGTTTTTTCGTTTTCGAAAGTGGGCAATTTTTATTATCTTATTATGTAAAAATGCCCCTTAAATTCCTTTATGTTTTTTTGGGGTACTGCTTTATAGTTTTAGGGTTTAGTTTCTTTTTAAATCTTGATGTTTTTCCCTGAAAAGGGGGGGGACGGGAAAATTTTAAAAAAAAGAACATATGCTTATCTATTTTCCTCGAAAAAAAAAATTTTCCCTTTTTGCCTTCCCTTTTCCCTTTGCCTTCCCTCTCTCTCCCCTCTCTTTCAAACCCTTCCCCCCCTCCCTCCCTATGATACCTTTTGTTAATTTGCAAATTGTTTTTTATCGTCAAAAAAGGTTTTTTAGAAAAAAAAAAATTTTTTTGTTTTGTTGTTTTTTCCCCTCAAAATATGCCAAAAATTCAGGGGTACCCTTTTTGGGCTTTAAGGGCTGGGTTTCAGTTGCAGATGATGTGCTTATTGAATACACATCCTTCTCTTTTTTTAAAAAAATTTTTTCAGTGTATCCATTTGGGGGTTTATTTTTGTTGTTTTAAAAAAAATTTATCTCCTTTCTTCAAATCTTAGGTTGAACTTTTATTGCTCGTGGTGGGGGTTTTTTTAGGGGGGAAAAAGGGCAATTATTTTTTTTTGGGGTTTGGGGCTTTGTTTTTTCGTCTTAGTTTTTTTTGGGGGGGTATTTTGTTGGTTTTTTTTGAAGGGGTTTTGGGGCTTTTTTTTTGATGCCCCAAATCATGGTAAGGGCCCCCCCCCCGGTGAAAAAAATATTAAATGTTACCCTGTAACCCATAAAAAATTAAGTTTTATTCATTCATTCATTTCGCCCCCTCAACAAAAACATATTTTTTTTTTGGGTGTGTTACTAAGTGTTTAATTTCCCATTTACCCCCTTTTTTAGGGGTTGAGTGATCGCCCTTTAAAAGAAATTTTTTTGGGGAAATATTTCTGTTTTTTAAAAATCTCACTTCCCCCGGGGGCCAGTGAGGGAAAGGAGCGTGACTTGCCCCCTCTGAGTCTTGATTTTCCCCTTTAAAGGTTTGGTTTTCATTTTTTTAAAACTTTTTTTTTTTGATAAAACTATTTTTTAAAGTAAATTTTTTTAAGTTTAATTTTCAGACTAGTTTTTTAAAGGTTTCAGGAAATTTTTTATGTTTAAATTTAATTTCACAGGTTTTTAAACCTGTGAATTAACAGTAAAGAAAAGGTGTTTGCTTTGAACAAAGAAACCCTGGAGAAAATTTTGGCCCCCGTCATGGTCTTTTTTTTTAAATTTTTAATTTTTTTTGGTTTTAAGAATATTGTTCACAAAAATAAAATGCGGGGAAATATTATAGTGGCCCTTTACACAACAAATTTTATGGGTGTAAAGGACAAACTTAATTTTTGTATTGATTTTATTATTTAAAATTTTGGGTGACTTCTTTGTGAAATATCTTTTAGGGAAATCCAAAAATTAAAAAAGGGTCTGGGGGGTTTTTAAATTTTTAAAAATTTAAAGGGCTTTTAGCCTGTGAAACAAACCCGTGAGTCCTAGTGATTGTTTTAAACAAAGAAAGCATGTGGTTTTTTTAAAACACAGTCATGGTCTTTTTTGGGAATTTTTTAAACTTTTGGTTAAAATTGTTCAGCTATTTTTAAAAGGGCTGGAAAATTTTTCTAGTTTTGGCTTTTACATAAAAAAAAAATGGGTGTGAAGGCCATTTTGGATTTTTCAAAATGATTTTCTTTCGCTAAGATTTGTGATTTTTTGTAAAAAAATTAAAGGTAGCAATTCTAAACAGGGTAAAAGGGCTTTGGGAATGTATTTGTGGAAAATTTATTTAAAAAAAAATTAGTCCTTCTCTTTAAAAGTTGGCACAGTTTCAGAGGATAAAACACAAAATCTGTCCCAAGGAAAATTTAAACATGTGTGGGGACTAACTACTAAAATTATGTGATAATTTTTGGGGGTTGGGGTTAAAATTGTTTTGAGAATTTTTTAAATTTCATGAGAAAGCAAAAATTTTAAAAAGGGGAGAGTGCATTTTGGTAATTTAAAATAGTATTGTAAACTTTGCTCAGTGATGGATGGTTTTTTTTGGGGGTGATTTTTTTTTACAGGTTTTTTGTTCTTTTATTTCAAAAGGGCAACGTTTTCCCCCCGTCACCTTTTCCACACACCTTTGTTTTCCCCCCCCCAATCCCAAACCATTTCCCTTGTTTCTTTATTTAAAGGTCTTGATCTTTAAAAAAGGGCCCTGATTAATTGGGTTTTGAGAATTTTTGGACGATTGTTTTTTGTTTTTTTAATTGTACTTGGGAGTTTCAATTGGTGTTTTTGTTTTAAAAATGGTAGTGTTGTAAAGGTTTTTGTTGTTTGGGAAAACTTTTTTGTTAAACCCCCCTTTCTCGGGCTGGAGTCGTATTGAATTTAAAAGTTTTGTTTCGTCACATTCGTTGTGTAAAACAGTGGGGCTGCTGAGTGAGTTGAGGTTAAAATTTAAATTTTACTTTCCCCACTCCCCACCTCTTCCCTTTTTTTCCCCTTTTCCCCTTTTTTTTCTACTATCCTCTTTTCTAAACCCCCCTTTAAACACTCCCCGGAAAGGTTTGGCCCCAAGTAACTGGGGCCCTACTTTCCTTTAGGGTTTACTAAAAAAAACTAGGAATTAAAACTAGGAAATTAAGATTTCCGGGTACCCCGAATTTGGGGGAACGGGAAAATTTGGGGGTGGCGCTTAGTAATTCCCCCTGGTTTGGGAAACCCCTGGAAAACATCATTCATACCTCCATTCCCTCCATTTCATCCCCCCTTCTCTCTCTCTTCTCCCCACCCCCTTCTTTCCCCCTCTCTCCCCCTTCCCCTTTTCTCTCTCCCCTCTCTACTCTCTCTCCCTCTCTCCCCTCTCTCTCTCTCTCTCTCTCTTTCTTTCTCTCTCTCCTCTCTTTCTCTCTCTCCCCTTTCTCTCTCTCTCTCTCTCTCTCTCTCTCTCTCTCTCTCTCTCCCCTTTTCTCCTCCTCTCTCTCTCTGGGGGGCCCGGATGTAAAAAAAACAACACAATGAGTGTTTATTCATTTTTACCGGAAATAAAAGAATTTAAAATGATTTGGGGTTTTTTTTCTCTTTAATTTTCTTATCGGAAGGTTTTAAAAAATAAATTTTCCCCCTTGTATTGATGAAAAATTTTTTACTTTTTATTCTGTAAAGGTTAAGGGTAAAAAAATTTGTCCCCCTTAAACCCAGGCGGGGGGAAAAGGGGGGGGGGCATCAAAGACCTTTACTTTTCTATTTGGGGGAGCAAAATTTAAAAGGGGGGCATCCATCTCCTCCTCTCGTGCCCCTTTACCACTTCCCCGACCCTAAAGTAGGGAAGGTACCCCTTTACGCTGGGTGAATGGGGGGAAAAAAACCCCCGTAAAAAAATGAAACCAAGGGGTGCAATTTCAGTCCCCCCATCCAATTGTTAACCCAACCGAAGCTGCTAAGTTCCTTTGGGAAAATGAGTGCTCTGTCCAATGGCTATTTCCCCTCCTCTATTAAAAATTTCCCCCATTTTTCATTTTTTAGGGCTTTTTAATGTTTAAATTTTTTTTTGAACCTTTTTTTCTAATCCCTTTTGTTGTGGTTTGAAAAAAACTATGTCCAAATAATTTTGGGTGTGGGTTTTAAAACGGTTTTCTTTGTTTTGACTATAATATGGGCCCGGGATTGTTTGCCTCGTTGTCAGAGCGGTTCAATTTTCCCCCCCCAAAGTTAGGGGGCCCACAAAGAGAACGCTTGCCTTGATTTTAAAAACGGGGGCCCAATTTTAAAACAAAACCGTTTGTAATTCAAAAAAATGCTTGCACCACACAAAAAGCACACTTTCTTTATCACGGGCCTTGCAATTTCAAAAACAAACGCTTGGAAAACGTTAAAAAACCAAAAGTTTAAATTTTTTATTTCGGCAAGGGTTTTTCTTTGTTTTCCCCAAATTTTTTTGTTCCTATTTACGTTCCCGGGGAAGTGCAAAAGTGCAATTTTTTCTCTGTCTCCTGGGCGTCCGACAAAGAGTCCCTCAAATGAAATTAATTTTTTTGTACTCAAATTGTATTTTTCGCAAGATACTTTTCTTTTACCCCGTTAAAAAGGCGTGGGAAAAGGGTTTTTTTTCTCACGCAAGTGGGAAAAAAATTTTATTCTTAATGAACATGGGTCCTTTTGGGAAAAAAAACAGGGTTTTATTTTATATAATTTAATTCTATAAACTAATAGTTCGTTTTTCACTTAGAAAACCGCCCTGGGCCAAAGGACAAAAAATTTTCCCCAAAAGCAAGCGGATTTTGGCCCAAACTTTATATTTGTTTCACCCAACCCAAAAAGCAAGCATTCCATTACACAGCTTGCTTTAACACACTTTCTTTTAATTTGCGAGCAAGCGTTCCCCTTTGGGTTGGGTCGCTTAAGCAGGCCCCTTCGGCGTGGTTACCAATGGGGGAATAAAGGGGACCGTTTTTGCCCCGGCCCTTTGGCTTCAGTACACCCAGCTGTAAAAGGGGGTACCCTGCCCTCTAAAGGGTTAGGGGAAAGGGAAAGCAGCAAGGGAGAGGGATGGGGCCCCCGCCCTCAACATGCTGGCCCCCAAGAAGCTGAGGTCTCTGAAGCCCCTATGACCACAAAAAGTTTTTGGGACACATTTATCCTTTTAAAACCCTTTTCTTTTAAAAACACGAAATAAAATTATTGGGGTTTTTGAGCAAAAAATTTGTATGTTTCAAACCCGCATGCCTTTCCTTCCCCTCCTCTCTCCCTCTCTTTCCTTCCCCCTCTTCTCTACTCTCTCTCTTCTCTCTCTCTTCCTCTCTCTCTCTCCTCTCTTTTCTTTTCTCTCTTGTGACTTTGGGGTTTTTTCCTTCTGAGCGAAATGGGATTTTTTTTACCTTTAATATAAAAAATGTCCTTTTCTTGTGTGTTTTTTGGGGACGGCGTAAAAATTTTATTGTTTAGTTTTCTTTTCCCAAATTTGATGGGATCCCTAAAAAGGGCGGGGAAATGGATGTAAAAACGGCACACGATATGCTTGTATATTATTCTTGGAATAAAAGACTTTGCCTTGCCTTCCTTTTCTGTCTCTCTCTCTTTTCGGGCTCTCTCTCTCTGGGCTCTCCTTTTCCTGTCTTGGGCCCGTCTGCTGTCTTCTTCCCCGTTTTGTCTGTTTGTCTGTTGTCTTCTTTCTCTCTCTTTTCCCCCTCACCCTCTCCTTGCTAACTCTCTCTCCTTTTTCTCCCCTCTCTTTTCTCCCTCTCTCTCTCCCCTCTCTCTCTCATCTTTCTCCCCCCAAATTTCCCCCCTCCTTTGTTGTGTCATCCCAGGGAATTTGATTCCCCTTCTGTTTCGGTTTATAGAATTTAAAAATTAAAATTTTAAGGGGTTTTTTTCCCTTAGAAAAGAAAACCTTTGAAAGACGCCAAACGCAAACTTGGTTTTGTGTGTGGCGTGGGGGTTTGGGGCACGCGTGCGTGCGTGCCCTGCGGTTTGTGTTTGTGTGGTTGTGGTGTGTGTGGGTGTTGTGGGGTTTTTGTGTGTGTGGTTTGTGTTGTGTTAATATTTTGTACTTTAAAAAAAAAAAACTAAAAGGAAATTTTTTTTTTGTTTTTTTTTTTGTTTTTTGGTTGGGTTTGGGAAATTTTTTTTTTGTTGGTTTTTTTTCTTTTTCCCAAACTGGGACCTACGTTTTAAACCCAAATTTGGGTTTAAAGGTAGTAATTTTTTCCCCCCCTAATTTAAATTTTTGGTTTCGGGTTTTTTTTTTCCCCCCGGGTTTTCCCCCATTTTTCTTTATTAAATTTTTTTTATAGTTGGGGGTGTGAAAACTTTTTATTACTAAATTATTTTCTTTCTGCCCCTTTTTTTTTGTCTTTTTTTTTGGGACCCTTGGGTTTTTTCTTTTTGGTTTTTTTTCATTTTTTGGGGTTTATCAATTGGTTGTTTTTTGTTTTTAAAGGGTTTTTTTTTTAAATTTTTGTTTTTCCCAGGGAAAAAGGGGAAAGGGCCCAAAAGTAAAAAAAGGGTTTTGATGTTTTAACAGTCTCGTCCCCTTCATCTCTTTTCTTTTTCTCTCTCTCTCGTCTGAGTTTTCCGGGTTTTTAAAGAAAAAACGCCCGGGAAAAAACATTTTGTATGATCAAAAAGGAACTTTTAGAGTGGGATTAAAAGGGGAAAAAAATATCACTGAAAGGTTTATTAACGGTTTGTTTTATGTCTGGAAATTTTAGTTGGAAAAGGTAACATGCTTTTTTCTTTTGATAGGCTTTGCGATGTTAAGAAAAAAAAAGGGGCAAATGATCAGAAACCAGTTCTTTTGTAGGGATATATTTTTTTATTTTTTTTATCTTTTATTTAATTTTTATATCGAGGATAACAAAAAAGCAATTATGTGCTTTTTTTCACCCCGGGCCCCGTGTGTATGCATTTTTTGTAAAATTGTCACTGTTCCCACCGGGGCACACTGGCCTACTCTTACGAAAAGGGAACAGGTTTAACGTTCACAAGATTTCTGGCGTGTTTTCGCACACGGGGCCTGGGGTTTAAAGTCTCACCCGAAGGATTTTTTGGGGAGAGTGGAGTCAGCACTGATGAAACTCCAGAAGATTTTTTCTCGCCCGGACTCAAAACCGGGTCTTCAAATTCCCAGCGCAGTGTTCTGACCACTAGGCATCCGCCCCCCCCCCCCCCCCTAATATAGATGTATGAATCTATGGGGCCCTCAGTGATACCCATTAAATTGGCCTGTCTGTGTGTTGGTTTGTTTCCAGCTAGAAAAGAGGTATTTTAGACAAGGAAAGAGAAGGGTTTTTTTGACTCAGGAAAGACGGTTGTCGAAGTGGAAGCTAAAGTCCCCAAAGAATAAGTTTTTTGGGGAGAGAGGCTGTAGTGATAAAGCAGGGGATTTAAAACTCTTTTGGGAAAATGAAGAGTTAGGTTGTTTTTACGGCTAAGGCGGACGGTAAAGAAAGCAGAAAGTAAAGAATGGCCTCGTAATTTGGGGTTGAGTTAAGATACTTCGAAAATTCGGTGAAAAAAGGGGGGGGAGTATTAGGAAGAAGACCGGGATGCGGGTTTTTCTTTAGTTTCCCCCTTACCCTTTGGGACTAGAATATGTAGTTCTTCAAAAAAAGTTTTTATTTTCAAAGGGCATTGTCTGTGTCGAAGTTTTTTAAATTTTGCTTCCCCTGAAAGTATTTTTGTTCCCCTCCATGCATCCCCCAAAAGACCCTTCGAAACCGTTCTTCAACTTTCTGTTAAAGGGCTCTTTTACATTCCGAATTTTTTTTTGTAAATTTTTTTGATTTTTCTGCATGCATTCTCTTCGATTTTGAAACGCTACTTTTTTTTTTTTTTTAGAATGATTTTAAGTTTTCGTCCCCCACGGTTATTTGGGGTTTAATATTTAAAATTTTTTGGGGTTTTTTATCAGATTTTCAAAAAGAAAAAGAATTTTTGTTTGTTTAAAACAACTTTTTCTTTTGCTTCCCCTCCGTTTTTTGGGGAAATATTGTTCCCATGTCTTTGATTTGGGTGATATGGGAGTTTAAACTGTATTTTTTTACCAAAAAAAAAACTGCTCTAATTAGTTTTTAGTTTTCTTTCTTTACATAAAAAATACTTTTACAATCTTTATTTTTTTCTTTAAAAGTTACCGGTTTTTGTTGTAATAATGTCAGTTAGTGAGTTCCCCCCCTCTCTCACATGAATTTATCAAATCAATTCAAATAAAAAAAATTTAGTAATCTCTAAAACAGAGAAATTCCGTGGGGTTTCAAGTCTATATAAAAACAGGGGCATGTAAAAATAATATCAAAGACCTATCAAACTATCTACTATCTATCTATCTATCACTTATCTATCTATTATCATCAAACTATAATTATCTATCATCTAATTTTATCTATTATCTATCTATCTTACTTCTAATTTTCTATCCATATCTACTATCTATCATCTATCTATCTATCTATCTGTAACTATAGACTATGGATAACCCTGAAACTATTTACAAGGGAACATGACCGGGAATAACACAGTCCAAAAAAATCATTAAAGAACTTATGAGACGTTTTTTTTTAAAGGGCAACTTTTTTAAATGGGCCAAATTAGCCCTGAACGTTAAACCCATCTTTTTATCCTTACCCCAAAAAACCCTAAAAGTTTAATTTAAACACCCTGGTTGCCCCATAATCTTGGGGGGTTGGAGACCCACGAAACTCTTTAAAATTAGCTGATTTTCTGGCTAGAATATTTCACCAAATTTACCCACCATGTAAAAAACTCAACCCACTACTCCCAAAAGTCAAAGAATGGAACAGTAAATTAGGACCTTTCCCTGAAAACACTATGATGGTCACCCTGGACGTGGTCAGTTACACACCAACATTCCTCATCCCGACTTGAAAATCCTTTAAAGCTTTTTTTTTTGTTTACCCCCTGATCTAACCCCCCCCATAAATGTCGTTTTTTAAATAATTAAACACGTTTTTGAAAACATTTCTTTTCTTTTTTAAAAAAAATTTTACCCCCAGAAGTCTAAACAGCTATGGGTTTCCCCCCTGCTCCCCCATTGCCCAAATTTTTATGGGGTGGATAGAGCGACCTTTTTGAACAGGCCCCGTGAACGTGACATAACCACTGGAAACGATTTATTGACCATTTTATTACTCTGGGGGGGCTCGGAAACAGACCCCAAAATATTTAACCCGTTTTAAACCTTCCACCCCACTCTAAAATTCAATTAAACATTCTTATAACCGATTTTTTTTTGACTTCTCCCAAGACTCGAGAATGGATACTTTTACACTGACCTCTAACCCAAAAAAAACTGTTTTTACATGCCCATTTACATTTTTAAATTTCCCTCCCCCCCCCTGCCTTAAAAATTCCTTTTTTGCCCAATTTTTAAGTCTCAGACGCATTAATTTGTTTTTTAATTTACAAATTTTAGAAATTTATAGCGAACGCTGATGCAGCACTTTTACACCGAGGCTTTCCCTTTCTCTTCTTGAAGATCAAGAACTAAGGCACTTTCATGGGGAGCATGAAACCCAAAAACAAAACAAAAAAAAGGCCCTTTTAGTCCCCATAATAGAAAAACTCACAACCGCAAACCCCCCTCTGCTAAATGGTTTTTAAAAAAAAAACGCCCCCTTCTCCCAGCAGGAGAGGAGCTAAAAAACAAAACCTGTAGAAACCCCTTTTGGCCAAGAAATTTTAATCATAAAAAAAAAATACTGATGCCTTCCCGCTCTCCCCGCCCACCATTACAGAACGCAAAATCCAGGCTGTTTTAAAAAGCCCAAAGAAAAAATGGTTTAAAGTGCCAAGAGCACTACAAAGGGCTAATCCTTCTCCGTTCTATTACTAAGGAAAAAATTTTAAAAAACGGAGGGAAATAGCTGCGAAACCAGAAAATCATTATCGTTTGTACGTAACCTTTGTGACAATTCCCGTATTGGAGAAACGGGAAAAACGCCAAAGAAGATTTTTTCCCGCCAGATCCAATCAAGAAAAAAAAAGGCACCTTGTTACCAAAAATTTAAATTTTTCGACTCTCCCGCCATTCTTTGGCCAACAGAACTGTTGGATCATTTTAGAAAGTTTACGAAGGGCCTCCAGACTCAAAAGAGAAACAAATTTTGGATCGTAAAAAGAAAAAAAAGCCCCGTTTGGCCGTTTTTTTTGGATGATGTTAGGAAAAATATGTTTATAGATAGGAAGGCAGACCCGTGGTGTATGTGACTTGGGGGACTTTGCATATGTGTGGTTGGGGCTGCGCGATGTGTTGGTGTGGGGCACCGCGGTGTGTGTGTTTGTGCGCGGCGTGTGTGTATGTGTACGTGCCGCGAAAAGCTATGTGTTCTTGTTTGTGTTTTTGGGCTTGTGTTTGTGCACGTTTAGGTGTGGGCCGCTCATACTGCCACGTGGCTTGTAGGTGTCTGTGTAGGGGTACTAAGTAATTTTGTGTGCGGGTAAGGTGGTTATACGCAGACTAGTAAACCCAATTCCATCCAAAGCATCTATGGCTTATTTTAGAACGTAATTGTTTCTACCCTCTAAGGGCATTTCAACATTTTTTTTTTTCTTTCTGTTTACTTCTAAATATTTTTTTTGTGCCTTTCCCCCCCCCCTTTTCCCCCCCCCCCCCTTTCCTCCTTTTCTCCTTCTCCTCTCCCTTTTGTTTTCCCCTCTTTCTCCCCCCCCCCTTTTTCCCCCTCTCATTGCCCCCCCCCCCCCTCTCTCCTTTCCCCTTCCCTCCCCCCCCCCTTTCCCCCCCTCCCCCCCCTTTGGTGTTTTTTTGGGGTTTTTTTTATTTTTGTTTTTGTATTTGTATTTTTTCCAAGTATTGCATTTTTATTAAAATAGTGTACGCTTTTTTTTTTACTCATAATGGAGGTTTATCCCTTTCCGTTATCTCTTTTCCTAACCATGTATCATTTAGACCTAAACATTTGGTGTTTTTTAAGGCCTTTGTATTTTAATTACCTATTTTGTTACTTTTACGTATATTTTGCTTTTTATACGTTTTGTATCAAAGTTTTACACATTTCGTAGGATTTGATTGCTGAATCCCCCATAAACTAGTGTTTTTTTTGCCCCCTCTATCTGTTTGTTGTCTTCTCTTTCTCTACCTCCTCTCTCTTTCTCCCTCTCTGTCTGTCCCTCTGTCTCTATCTCCTTTTTTGTGCTGTCTGTCAGTCTGCCTCTCCCTCTGCTCTCTGTCCCACTGTTTATGTGTTACTTTCAAAGGAACGTTCCTAACAACTGCATGTTTCCATTACCCCTATCCACCTGACCCCCCTACCCCCCCCCCCCCCCCCACTCTCTCTCTCTTCTCTCCCTCAAAAAAAAGCTCCACGGGACGGGTGAAAAAAAGAACAAGATCTTATTCCATTATCCTCAAATAAAAGAATAAATCAAAACAAATCAATTCTCCTCTCCTCTTTCCCCCCTTCTTTCTCTCTCTTCTCTCTCCCCTCTCTCTCTCTTCTTCCCCTTCTCTCTTTTCTCCTCTCTCTAACCCCCCACCCACCCACCCCCCCCCCCCTTGGGTTTCCCCAAACCTCCCCTCTCTCTGAAAAAGTCGTTTTCTTGGGTGGCCCGAGGGGCGGCCAGTGCAAAGGAATTTTCCCCCCTGTACTGTGCAGCGGACAGCGCGCGATTTTTGTCAGCTATTTTAACTTCTTGCTTGCTTTAAAGGGCAGGGGTGTATTGCAAAAGTTAAAAAAAAAAATGATTTTGTTAACTTTTTTTCACTACACGATTTTAGTTTTAACAGAAAAGTTTATAGCTAGACTTTGAATCACCACTTTTTTTAGTGTTTTGTTTTTATTTCATCAAAGGCCAAAAATTGTCGCTCAGGGCCGATATTTGGGGGATGAATTTTAATGGTGAGAAAAAAACGCCTGCTCATTGATAAGGTTGATAAAAATATGATAATATAGTTGTGTAAACATCAGAAAATCGTTACAAAATAAAAAAATGTACTTTTAATCTGGCTTTATACCTCCATATGATTTTTTTTTCTGGAAACATCACCCAAAAGGATATGGGGATGCAAATGCTTTGGGGGTGCATATTGGCTTGCAAAAATTAATGGTGACCAGCGCCTGGCGCTGTGGTTTTTGCACCCGGATTTCCCGGGCGGAAGGGGCGCGGGTTTGAATCCCATAAGTCATAGGGGTTTTTTTCGGGCTCCCCGGTCCTACCCCCGAGTGAGGTGCGTGGGCTCAGGGGGGAGCTGGGACCACACAGTCGAGCTTTACCCTTTTACGGTTCGAAATTTAGGTGTTGCTCAAATTACCTGCCAACCTGCAGGTGTCGTTCTCTCGGGCCGGTTGACGCCGGGGTATATTATACAGAAGGTAGAGAACAAAACCCGTCAAGTAGTCTCAAAGAGATGCACCCCCCAGCAGCATCATTACTATCCTCATCCCCATTGAACACATGCAATAAAAAAAATTGCCCCTGATTTGGGGGCCTCCAGCTCTGTCTTATGGTGACCTCAGATTCAATTTTCCCCATACGCTTCTGTGCCTGTGGTGAATTTGGTCAAAGCCTTTGGGGGTTTGGGGGTTCGCGGGGAGGCGTCGTTGGAGGGGGCGTTGTTGGGTTGCCACCTTGGTGGGTGGGCCCCTCAGTCTCTCCGCGATGGCAATATTTTTTTAAGGGGGGTTAGTAGGTGTGTCCCCGAAATGTTAGCTCAAACAGGCACCCAAAATGAACACCACCAAAGTGACCCAGCAGAAGTGCAGGGCCCCTCTGGCTGGTGGGCCCCCCCGGCGGGCCTTATATTTTTGGGCCCCGTGGGGCTCCCCAACCCCCGGGGGTGAACCAAAAAAATTGGTATTTGGG
>JASPKP010006675.1:0-10000 GCA_030674155.1 Stramonita haemastoma
AGAGACAGACAGACAGACAGACAGAAGATAGACAGACCGACAGACCGACAGACAGGCAGACAAACACAGACAAACGACAGATCGACAGACGAACAGACAGCCAAACAGAGAGGTAGACAGACAAAAAGACAGGCATGTAGATAGAGAAAGACACAGAAAACGTACCAAAAGAGAGAGAGAGAGAAGACAATAAAGGAACCAAAACATAACACGCTATTTTTACAACGGGGGTGGAAGGGGAGGGGGGAGGGGGAGAGAGGTTCATATTATGTAAAGGTGTATGTCAGGGAGCCCTAGCACAACATTAGCACTCTGAAGGGGGCCGTGAGTCATAAATTACATGCATAAGCCATTTTCGCAGTTTTGAAAACAAGATCTGTTTTAATTTCGCCTGGCGTCTCTTTCGCGATGCTGTGTGATAATATGAGACAAGATTGTGTGTGTGTGTGTGTGTGTGTGTGTGTGTTGTGTGTGTGTGTGTTTGTGTGGTGCGTGCGTGCGTGAGTGCGCGCGCGCGCGCGCGCGCGCGTGTGTGTGTGTGTTTGATAGAGAGGACGAGAGAGAGAGAGATACAGACAGACAGAGACAGAGGGGGGGAGGGGGGGAGAGAGAGATGATGGAAGTTATTAAGGTAACCCAAGATCGAGTTCCTCTTAATCTGGTCGTTATGTAATCCTTCATATAACAAAGAATTATACATAAACGTTGTACATAATATAACTGTGCTGCGTGCATCAATATCCCAAAGCTAAGAGCTAGTTCACCGTATCACGTAACTTGTTGGCATAGCTACAATAAACGTGCTGTGACTATTTGCAAACTGCTGACTACCACCGGCACAGGTAAAATCAGGTGATCCGCCAACCAGGAAGTAATGGAGTCCTTTTACAAAGTTAAATGACCGACATCGATGGAGATTCGGCAGTGTCAAAAAGAGATTAAACAGTCGAGATTTTGCTCCTGTACAGCTGGTACTGAGTTATTGCCAGTTCAAAGACAGCCGGCCATCAACGTTAATAGAAGTTGATGTAATGACTCTCCTTACCTGAGTCGAGTACGTTGGAAATGGGTGAGCGTGTAGGGGTAGAGGGAAGGAAAGTTGCTGACACAGAGGCATCTACAAAAATGCTCTGTCCTCATCTAAGTTGATGACTCGGGCTGTGTTGCAGTGCATTTCATTTTCTTGCAGTCGATTCCTTTACGATATTGAACATCCAAAGTGACATGCAAGAACCTTATGTTGCGACTATGAACATTTGACTTGTTTATATAGAAACGATTTCCTCGAAATCGGAATGCGACTAACTGAATGATGTGTAAAAACATTCGCTTACACAAAATCTCACCATTTAGCGAGCCTTGGAGCTCTAGCTGAAAAACGAAGGAAAAAAAAAAAATGACTAGGTACCCATTACTGTTCAGGTCCTTCCACATCTCTTATCTTGCGGCTCCTGTTCAGGTTCATATGGCACAACATATGAATTGCAATCCTTTGAAATCTCTCTTTCTTGTCTCACAATAAACCCTTGTCAAGCTTACCCCACTTACCCCTCTACCCTCACTCCTCCCCCTCCCTCTTTCTCTCGTTGCTCATGCTAAACACATAAGCTATTTGCCCTGCCTCCTCCAGTTGATAACAAAAATCTCTGTCCTGGCATTTCCAATCTATGCCGAGATCGTTTCCTACGCCTTCTCCCTTTCTGCACGCTTTTCCACTGCCATTCTGACAATAATTACATTGGCCTATTGTATGATATGTGTCCCAGAAACTTTTGCCATCGGAGATTTGTGTCACAAATACTGTTATCATCAGTGATTCGTTTTCCAGACACAATATTACCATTTGGGTGTCAATCATTTTTGACAAGGGATATCTAATTCCTAGTGGTGTGTGCCACGGATGCTATTACCATCGATCTTTTTGTCATGAGAAATTCAGTTTGTAGTTCCCAGACTGGAGGAAGATTCCGTGCTTTTAACACTCAAGTAGACAGTGGATACGGACAGAGTGCCATTAGAGCATAGTATCCCCTTCTGGATGTATAATCGCCATAGGATTCCTGCTTGGTAGGGGCTTTCCGTTCGAATCAATAGTTACCATATTATCGTGTGCCATTTAAAGTGCCAATATTAATAGTCTGGGTCAACATGATTTAAAATAGTAAACAAAGAAGAGAGTGAGAGAAAGAGAGAGAGACAGAGAGAAGCTTTGTACCACTGTATGCCTATGATACAAGTTGTGGAGACTAACAAATGCGATATTCAATGGTTGTAATAAATGACAACTTAATGTACAAAAAAGCTTAACAAAATATAGACATTTTCATCTTACCTTCTCCAGTTAAAAAAAAACTACTGTCCCTTTAAAGGGCAACCCCTGACTAGGCAGTTTCCTGCCCCTGTGGCACTCTTTTCCCTACCATCCTAGCGCTTTTTTATAGGACTTGTGTCTCAGATGCTAGACTATTACCATTAGCGATCTGTGTCACAAATACTGTCATCATCAGTGATTCGTTTTTTCAGACACCATTACATCTCGGCATCAACCCTTTTTGACAAGAGACATCTAATTACCAGTGATGTGTGCCACAGACTGCTCGACCTTGGAGCTCTAGCCAAGAAACAAAAAAATAGAAGAAAAGAAGAAGAAGAAGAAGAAGAAGAAGAAGAAGAAGAAGAAGAAGGAAGAAGAAGAAGAAGAAGAAAAATTACCTTCGATGTTTTGACGTGAGAGATCAGGTGGTAGTTCCCAGACCGAAGGTTCCGTGCTTCTACCAGTTAAGTAGACATTGGATACGGGCAGAGCGCCATCAGGGAATAGTGTCCCCTTCAGCAGGTATTACAGTCACTAGACTCCTGCATTCTAGGGCCTTTCCATTCAAATCAATGGCTACCATAATTATAATCGTCTGCCATTTACAGTGTCAATATTAACAGTCAAAGATCGACATGAATTAAAAAGAGTGGTTAGAGAGGAGGGGGGGGGGGAGAGAGAGAGAGAGAGAGAGAGAGAAGAGAGAGAGAGAGAGAGAGAGAGAGAGAAGAGAGAGAGAGAGAGAGAGAGACAGACAGACAGACAGACAGACAGACAGACAGACAGACAGACAGACAGACAGACAGACAGACAGACAGACAGACAGACAGAAACAGACAGAGAGATAGTGAAAAAGAGGGACACAAGAGGGAATGGAAGTTTTTAAAATATAGATGTTGGAACAACTGGGCACTAAAAAGCAGGCAAACTTCCAAGGAAGCTTGCCAATCCTAGAGAAATAAACAAAATGTGCAAGTGATTCTCAAATATAGAAATGAAGATCATGATCTGTTGTTACGTCTTCAAAGTTGTCTTTGGGGAAACTACTGTACAAAGGTCTTTGGCAAGTAGGGACAATTTTTTGGGATGGAATAAACATTGACTCTAACTGAAGTGTTCGCTACAGATGCAGATAATGTTTTGCTAAATTTTGTTTTTAAAGCATTTAGTCATATTTGGTGGGAGGCAGAGCTAAATCTCAAGTAATAGAGTAATGCCATAATTTTTTTTTTACAACATCAATACATGAAGGAATTAGGCTTCGTGGCTAAGGCGAGTGCATGTGTGTGTTTGTCAAATTTTGTCAGATATTTTTTTTATCCAGATGGTATACTGATCACCCAATGCATTTGCTTTTGTTGGTGTTTTTCTTCATCATGGTAAATTTCAACAAAACTTAAACAAGGAAACAGTCACCACCTCCCACCTTGATAAACTTCATGACAGAAAACATCAGAACCACATGTTCGCTGTGCTGGTATCAGTCACAGATATACAGCGACGATTCTCTGGTTTACCTGACCAGTTCAGTGTCACCTACACCCCTCTCTTTCCATTGTTCCAGATTAACAGCTGGTGCTGTTTGCTAGAAAATGTCCTTCTGTAGAGTCTTCAGAATTCACAGTAGGAAGATCGGCGTTTCTGGATCACAGACTGACTAATGCTGTGTGCTTCAACCCTTATTGTAAACAACCCAGCCACAATCCATTTTCTTCATCTGTTGCTAGCTGTTACTACACAATTACATTGTTGTCTCTATTTCCATCGGCCACAACATCATTTTTTTTCTAAATATTCTCAGATAGTTTCTATGGTGTAAAACGAGTATAAAAACAAAATGAAAAATGGTCAAGTGTGGAAAAGAAAATGTCTTCAAATTTTCTGTCCACAATCTTATAAAGTTTTAATTATGGTCCAAAGAAAATTTCATGAACATAAAATGTTGACTAGACCTATATGAGGATTTCATTGCTGTTGTTGACCACTTTCTCCTGTTGAAATGATGATCTTGAATCTAGAGCAAGACTAACGTACAGCGTACCAACTGAAACGTTTGTATACTGAACAAGATTTCTGACAAGTTAATTCCAGTTCAGATCATGGTGTAGCCTAGCCCCGAAGTGGGATTGCGACTGCTGTAATGGTGGACAAAAAGGTGGCAATCGCGACCATGTTTGAACCTTGGAGTTTTAGCCGAGGCACGAAAACAAAAACAAATCATGGTAAGCCTATGTTAAGACACCCAGAAATTTCACAGCGAATGCCACATGAATCGTACTGGAATCAAAGAAGTGTAATTTGTCCACTGGTAACTCTATGCAGCAGCATCTGGAAATGATGGTCGGTCAGGTCATTGAACGCACGGTGACAGATTTTCCCCCTGTTCCGAGGTGTCTCAGTAACCATGTCAGCGTGACTCAGTTACATCTATTGGTGTCATAATGACCCAGGCAAATGCAAATCAGGCCCTTTGTTATTCTCTTTTTTTTTATATAGCATGCAGAAGTTTTGACAGCGTAGGACACTGCTAATAAAAACAGTTTTATAAGCAGGCAGCTATTTTGGGAAAACAGTTTGCATCTTAACAGTTAAAAATGCTATTTACTGTCGGGGAAATGCTGGACATGCGGTGATAAATGAGGCCAGCTGGGATGAATCAACCCATAGGTTGAGGTGGGGGGGTTGCCTTTTTGCTTAGCCCTTTATTCTTCGCACCAATCTATTTATGCAGGCTTAAAAAAATACTCCGTCTTTCAAAGGCTGTTTTTTTGCAGAACAGTTGAAATAACTGTGTGACTTGGAAAACGATTGAAAAAAAGTGGTAAAATAGCTTTGAGTTCAAAATCAAGTTAAACAAATACTTCATAAAACAGAACCACCTGTATAGATATGAGATAAAATAAATACCCCGTCAGGACCCGCACTCGTAGTTGCTAACGGGAACTGGCAAAATAAACAAACAAACGAGGACGCTACAGCCGAGTGGTTAAGACCGTCTGACTTTAATTCCATAGGTCCATGAAGCCATGGGTTCCAATCTTGGCGGCGTCTAGAGAACTAAGGGGGGTTACGATGTCCTAGGTCAACTTCAAGTACAGACCTGCCAGTGCTTTAATTGCCCTCATGCATATTGACATGCAGAAGATCAAATACGCACGTTAAATATCCCACAATTCATGTCAGCATTCGATGGGTTATGGAAACACGAACATTTCCAGCATACATCTCCAAAGTCGGAATGCGGCTTCCTTCAGGTGGGCAAAAACGGTCGCATTTGCACAATCTCACGATTAGTGATCCTCGGAGCTCTGGCCAAAGGACGAACAAGACACAAACAAACAAGCAAGCAAACAAGAAACAAAACAAAGAAAGCCCCAAGTGGTTTTCCGTATGGTAAGCAAAGAGTGTCGGAACTTCTTTCCAAGTCATGTGTAAAATATGCTAGCAGACGTCGGATTAAAGCAGCCAGCAGTCTTAGCTCTGTATCAACAGCAGTGTTAGCTCTGCATTTACAGCAGTGTTAGTTCTGCAATGACAACACTGTCAGCTCTGCATCAACAACAGTGTTAATTTTGCAATGATTAGCTCTGCAATGACAGCAGGGTTAGCTTTGCAATTTGTTGGCTCTGCAGTGATAGCAGTGTTAGCTTTGTAATAACAGCTAACATTAACAGCAGTGTCAGCTCTGCAATAGCAGCAGTGCTAGCTTTGTAATAACAGCTAACATTAACAGCAGTGTCAGCTCTGTATGAACAGCAGTGTTAGCATTATAATAACAGCTAACATTAACAGCAGTGACAGCTCTGTATTAACAGCAGTGTTAGCATTGTAATAACAGCTAACATTAACAGCAGTGACAGCTCTGCAATAGCAGCAGTGTTAGCTTTGTAATAACAGCTAACATTAACAGCAGTGACAGCTCTGTATTAACAGCAGTGTTAGCATTGTAAAAACAGCTAACATTAACAGCAGTGACAGCTCTGCAATAGCAGCAGTGTTAGCTTTGTAATAACAGCTAACATTCACAGCAGTGACAGCACTGTATTAACAGCAGTGTTAGCATTGTAATAACAGCTAACATTAACAGCAGTGACAGCTCTGCAATAGCGGCAGTGTTAGCTTTGTAATAACAGCTAACATTAACAGCAGTGACAGCTCTGCAATAGCAGCAGTGTTAGCTTTGTAATAACAGCTAACATTAACAGCAGTGACAGCTCTGCAATAGCAGCAGTGTTAGCTTTGTAATAACAGCTAACATTAACAGCAGTGACAGCTCTGTATTAACAGCAGTGTTAGCTTTGTAATAACAGCTAACATTAACAGCAGTGACAGCTCTGCAATAGCAGCAGTGTTAGCATTGTAATAACAGCTAACATTAACAGCAGTGACAGCTCTGCAATTGCAGCAGTGTTAGCATTGTAATAACAGCTAACATTAACAGCAGTGACAGCTCTGCAATAGCGGCAGTGTTAGCTTTGTAATAACAGCTAACATTAATAGCAGTGACAGCTCTGCAATAGCAGCAGTGTTAGCTTTGTAATAACAGCTAACATTAACAGCAGTGACAGCTCTGCAATAGCAGCAGTGTTAGCTTTGTAATAACAGCTAACATTCACAGCAGTGACAGCTCTGTATTAACAGCAGTGTTAGCATTGTAATAACAACTAACGTTAACAGCAGTGTTAGCATTGTAATAACAGCTAACATTAACAGCAGTGACAGTTCTGCAATAGCAGCAGTGTTAGCTTTGCAATGACAGCTAACATTAACAGCAATGTTAGTTCTGCATTGACAGCAGTGTTAGCTTCGCAATAACAGCTCACATTAACAGCAATCACTCACTCACTCACTCAATCCTCGTGGCCCCGCTGGGGGGGGGCATAAGGCACAGACAAGGGACCTCCAGGCAGTCCTATCTTGGGCGAGCCACCGCAACTCATTCCAGGTCTTTCCCATTATCTTCATTTCCTCCTCCACAGTCCTTCTCCAGGTCCCAAGGGGTCGGCCTCTGTTTCGTTTCCCAGGAGGTGCCCAGGACAAGGCCTCGAGAGGGTGTCTGCCTTTTTTCATGCGTAAGACATGGCCAAGCCAGGTCCAGCGCCGTTGCTTCACCTGCAGCACAATGTTGTTGAAGCCTGTCCTCCTCCAGATTTCCTCATTTGTTGCTCTCTGCTCCCACCTAATCTTAAGAATCCTCCTCAGACACCTCCCCTCAAAGCCTCTCAACCTGCTCTCCAACTTCTTGTTCACTCTCCACGTTTCTGCACCATATAGAAGAGTCGAGCGGACGTTTGAACGGTATATGTTGAGTTTTGTCCTAGTGCTGAGGGTTGCAGAGTTCCAGACGTTCTTCAGTTTCTTGAAGGCCTGAGCTGCCAGGCCGATCCTTGCTGCAATCTCTCTTTCGATGTTGCTGTCTGCAGATATGGTGCTCCCCAAGTACTTGAAGTCTGTTACTTCTTCAAGTGCTTTTCCGTCTACTGTCACTGGTTGCTTTAATTTGTTTTTCACCTTCATGATTTTTGTCTTTGAAGCATGTATTTTCAGCCCAACCTTTCGTGCTGTTTGTGCCACCCTATCTGTCTTCTCCTGTATGTCCTGGTGTGTGTGGGAGAGGAGAGCAATGTCATCAGCAAAGTCGCTGTCCTCCAGGCGGTGGAAAAGTCCCCATACAAGTCCTCTTGGCTTGTCCGATGTTGCCGTCCTCATGACGTAGTCGATCACAATGAGGAAGAGGAGCGGCGAGATGATGCAGCCTTGCCTCACACCTGTTTGGACATGGAACCACTCGCTGTGGTTCCCCTCGTGTCTCACGCAACACATGTTGTTGGCGTACATGTCCTTCACGATATTGATGATTTTGGATGGAAGTCCATACAGTTGCATGATCTTCCAAAGGGACGGGTGGTGGATACTGTCAAATGCCTTCTCAAAATCTATGAAGTTCACATATAGGGATGAATTCCATTCTAAAGACTGCTCTATGATGTTTCTCAACACAAAGATTTGGTCTGTGCATGAGCGTCCACTTCTGAAGCCGGCTTGCTCTTCCCTAAGCTGCTTATCTACTCCTTGACGGATCCTCTGAAGTAGGACCCTGCAGAAAATCTTGCCAGGAACTGACAGAAGATTGATGCCTCTCCAATTCCCGCAAATGGTAAGGTCCCCTTTCTTTGGGAGTTTCACAATAATACCTTTTTTCCAAGCATCAGGCACTGTTTCAGTGTCCCATGCCTGGTTGAAAATATCGTGGAGTGTCTTTGCACTAAGTTTTGGGTCTGCCTTCAGCATGTCTGCTGTCACTCTGTCCTCACCTGGTGCTCTGTTCCCCTTGGTCTGTTTGATGGCTGTCACTATTTCCTCCATCGTTATCTTGCCTTTCTTCATCTCAATGGTGATTGGTGGTTCTGCGTTTGTGAAGTCTAGTGTCTCCATTGGTTCCTCTCTGTTGAGAACCTCTTGAAAGTGTTCGGCCCACCGTTTCATCTGGTCTTCTTCTTTTGCCAGAGTCTGTCCTTGTTTGTCCTTCACGACTGTTGCCCTACTTGTAAAGCTGCCTGTCAGGACTTTAGCTATCTTGTAGACGGTTCTTGTGTCTCTGCGGTCTGCTGCCTCTTGGGCTTGGGCTCCGAGATCATTCACAAACTGTTTCTTGTCTCGCTTCACACTTCTTTTCACCTGCCTGTCAAGGTTCCTGTACTCCTCGTTAAGGATACCCCCGGCTGTAGCCAGCAGCTCCTGTTTCTTCTCCTTTCTCTCCTCTATGAGTTGCCATGTGTCTTCGGAAATCCATTCTTTGCGCTGCTTCTTTTTGTAGCCGAGGGTCTCTCTGCTTGCTTCTGTGTACGCATCTTTTACTTTCTCATAGTGCATGTTGATATCGTCTGCTGGTACGCTATCTAACGCCAGAAACCTGTTTTGGAGTTCCAGCGTAAAACGTTCTTTCACAATCGCATCCCTTAGTCTCTGAGAGTCAAAGAGGGGTTCTGATGTTTTCTTGTTTGTCCTTCTAAGCTTCAGGCGAAGCTCTGCTAGGAGAAGGTGGTGGTCGCTACCAACATCAGCACCCCGAATCGCTCTGACATCCAGCAGCGAACGCCTCCACTTCTGATTGATCATGATGTGGTCAATTTGATTAATTGTTCGTTGGTCTGGTGAAGTCCACGTCAGCTTGTGGATTCTCTTGTGCCTAAACATTGTCCCACCAATGGCCAGCCCATTCTCCCTGCACAGGTCCCTAAGAAGGTTGCCATTTTCATTGGCGTCCCCTTCTCCCTCTTTCCCCATGCAGTCCTCGTACCCACTGTTGTCATATCCTACTTTGGCGTTTAGGTCCCCCATCACCAGAAGCATGTCGTGACGTGGAGTCTTGTCCAACTGTTCCTGAAGGCACCTATAAAATAGCTCCTTGTCTTCTTCTTCTGCTTGCTCTGTCGGTGCATAACACTGTATGATTGTTGTCTTGGTAAACTTGGAATAAAACCTAGCTCTAATGATTCTGGGGCTGATGGGCTCCCACTCCAGTAGAGATTTCGCCGTTTGGTTGTCCATAGCAATCCCCACTCCTTCATGATGCTGACCATCTGTGCGTCCGGAGTAACACAGAGTCTCACCTGTGCCTAATGTCATCTTCCCTGAATCTGTCCACCGCACTTCACTAAGTCCTAAGATGTTTATCCTATACCT
>JASPKP010006676.1:0-13884 GCA_030674155.1 Stramonita haemastoma
AAAAGTACAGCCTTTTATTTTATCTTGTTGAGCATATGGTGTTATCACTCAAGTGGCATCTGTTTCCAGTAAATGACAATACATTTATTTACTTGTGTTAGTTATTGTGACTTTATCTTCAAACAAACTCATGAATTACGGAATTCTTTTGACAGGCTTTTTTTTTTTCTTAGTTTCCCTTCGGGTTTCAGCCTAGGCTTTCAGTAACACCCAATCAAAACTTATTTCGAAATTTGTTATCTATACCAGTACCAGTCAGGAGTCTGGTAGTAAGTTTTTATTCAATTTTTTCAAGGTGTCTTTGCGATTTTTTTCAACGATTTTTATCCCTGTAATAAGTGATACACCAAAGATCTTGAGCGGACAATCAAGCATTGATCACTTTATTTTCTCTTTCCGAAAAAAAGTTTCTGCTTTAACTTAGTCATTGTTTTTCGTTTATAATTACAGAAATAAAAGTTGTTGAATCCACAATATCCTCTGTGTGTGTGTGTGTGTGTGTGTGTGTGTGTGTGTGTGTGTGTGTGTGTGTGTGTGTGTGTGTGTGTGTGTGTGTGTGTGTGTGTGTGTGTGTGTGTGTGTCATGTCAAAACGGCTCTTCACTGTGCTGGAGTGCATCATATTGTTTATTATCATTTTTATTATGTTTAATACTATTTATTTTTGCATACACTGTACCAGCTTTCATTCCAACAGACTTGCCATAATTATTCAAGCCAGGCTAACTCTTTAGGGCTGTGGTTTTGCCACAACAACATTGACACACATGTCAAGATGCTAGTTAAGTGTGTATGCATACAGTACAGCTCTCTCTTGGTGCAGTGGGCTCTGTTACTGTGCAAAAGTCAGGTAGGATAGGATTTAAACGGTGCTTAGCCACTGAAACTGGATGAGGTGACAGCCCTGATATGGCTTTTGTGGTTGGTAGGGCAATAAACAATATGATTATGATGGACTGGTGCTTTATTCCATTATCCTCAACATCAAAGAATAAGTGTTAAAAAAAGATAAACAGAAACACAAGGACAAGAATGGAAGAAACAGCAGGGAAGCTTCCAGTGAAGTGCTCAAGTTTTCCTATCAGTGCAACACGCTTCCTTCCATGATGCACGTGAAACCTGAACTGACTACACTGTATTCACCCACACATGACGTCAGGAGATGAGCATTCAACGTATCGCGGGCATCTCACCATTCACTTCACTTCACTCTGCACTGGACCAGGGCTAACACCCTTCGTGTCTCTGCAGACACAGAAATTTAAACTACCATCACTTTGCTGCAGCGTCACCAGTTGGGCAGTTTGGACCTGAGGCTACAGGTAATACTGATGGTGTTTTTGTGTCGTATTATGGTGTGGGTTTTTTTTTTGGTGTTGCTTCTTTTTTGGTACATCTTTCAGAGGGAGGTTGGGTTATGTGTGTAAAGTAAAGTCACAATGATCTTTATTTAATGTTCCCACTGGCACAGAAGGCCTTCTCTTCTGAAAAGCGGAACGGGTTTTAACATGTATGTAAGATATTCGGGTGTGGTTTCGTTCATGGGACCTTGGTTTATAGTCTCATCAAAGGACTTTTGGGGAGAGTGGAGTCACCCACTTATTTAATTCCAGAGGAAAAATCCTCAAAGAGATTTGAACCCGGGTCAGCAGATCACTGAGCGCATCACTGACCCCAGATTATCCTGTGTGTGTTTGGGGGGGGGGGGGGGGTATGGGGTGGAGTCATTCTCACTAGAGCTCTGAGTTCACCAATGAGTAGATTCTTGCTTATGCCACCGTTTTTACCCACCATTCAGGTGAGCCATGTCTGGACACAAGACCTGTGTGCTTCAGTAAAATTCTACATACTTACACTACATTTGCGAAAAAGAAGAAAAAAGAATAAAACCGATATATTCACTCACACGCACACACATCGTTAATTAAGAATTTTGCATTCAAGGGTTCTCATAGCAATAGCAGTAAAATGGATAAATGTGTTCATGTTCATTATTGAAAATAGCAAGTTTACGCTTTTTTTCTTTCTGGGGGCAGCATGCTCCTAGCTAATCCGTGCTAGAATATTTCAACTTTGTTTTTTTCTTCACAGAGGAAACCTTGTCATCAAGATGGCTGACAAACAGCAGACCACCACCACCACCACTACAACCTCTATCACACCAATACCACTACCACCACCCACTACCACCATCTACCACTACAACCACCACCACCAACACCACCACACGCCCCACTACCACCACCACTACCATCACCACTACCACTACCACCAAAACCACCGCCCGGTTTGGACCCAAAACTTTTCCCCATCCAACAGCCTTGCTCCACTACACAAGACACTCAGAAGAATGCACCTGGCCTGACCCCAACCCCACCCACCCCCACCCCAAGTGGTCAAGAAGCTATACACGACTTGGAGGACCTGCAGGTACTGCTGCCTTCACTGCAGAGACTGAGCTGTCTGTTCACTGAGGGACTGCAAAGGAAAGCAGGACTTCAACCATCAACTGAATGTGAGTAAGATGAAGTTTATCATGTTTTGTAGGCACTCGATACACTTAGTATTATTAGTCTTCTCTGTCTGTTGCGCTGTGTGTCTGTCCGTGGTTGTCTGTGTCTGGCTCTCCTCTCTCTCTCCTCTCGCTCTTCCCTCTCATCTCTCTCTTCTCTCTCTCTCTCTCTCTGTGTCCTTATTCCTATCTGCTTCTCTCTCTCTCTCTCTTCTCTTCTCCTCCTCTCTTCTCTCTCTGTCTCCTCCCCCCCCTCTCTCTCTCTCTCTCTCCTCTCTCTCTCTCTCTCTCTCTCTCTCTCTCTCTCCTCTCTCTCTCTTCTGTGACAATATTTCATATCCAAGTGGTTTTTTTTCCGATCTTCAGCTAGAGCTGCGAGGTTCAGTAAATGAGATTTTTCAGTATGCAAACGTTTTACCCCGACCACTGAGGTAGCGTATTCCGACTTCGGGAAGGGGGGTGGAGGGGGAGGTGTGGAGATGGGAGGGGGTTGATATGTCTGTGCAATGTTTGAAATTTATCGTTCCTACCTGTCACGAAATGGTTGTTCTAAAATGCGGAACGGGCTTTTTAACGTACGTGCAAGATGTCCTGCGTGTATTTGCACACGGGGCGTCGGTTTATATAGTCTCATCCGAAGGACTTGACATTCAGTTCGATCTTTTTTCTTATCAAACTGGTGAAAAAAAATGCAAGGTTGGGGAATCGTTTTAATTTGTTCCTTTTCCAACATATCCCACTGTTTTTTCCATAAACTTTGGTCGTTGCAAATGTTTGCTACAAAAAAAAAAGAAAAAAAAACCATGATATCCATCTGACTGAGGTCAGAATACAGTTTGACACTGGCTCTGTTCTAAGGGATGCATTGTTGAATAATTTGTAGTTTTTCCTCAGAAATAGTGGGGTGTTTTGTTTGTTTTTGTTTTGTTTTCCGTTCCTCTGCTAGAGCCCGAGGTTTACCAATGGTGAGATTTTTGCGTATGCACCGTTTTTGCCTACCATGAAGGTAGCTGCATTCTGAATAAGGGATATATCTTTGCTTTCAGACACTTCACAGCAACCTTTGACCTCCTCACCACACAATCCATGACCCGCATGACTCTCACTGGTTAGGCCCGTGTTTGGTCAATAAAAGGGGAGGGAATGAAGACACGGGAAATGCAAAGAAGCTTCTGCTTCTACTTCGTCCAACTCTCTCTCTCTCTGTCTCTGTCTCTGTCTCTGTCTCTGTCTCTCTCTCTCTCTCTCTCTCTCTCTCTCTCTCTCTCTCTCTCTCTCTCTCTCTCTCTCTCTCTCTCTCTCTCTCTCTCTCTCACATACAAGCAACTAGTGCTGTCTGTCATAGGAGCGAAAAATGCCTTGTGCTGCCGTTAAGCGCCTGACAGGTCAGGCCCCGCGCACACCATTTCGGCATACACCAAAACCCTGAAGGCTTTCTGAGGTCTGGGATTACAGGAAAATATCGGATCTTTTTCATCAAACGCTCAGATCAGACATCAACTTCGGTTTTCTGTCCTATGAGCGAAAACGCGTTGCGCTGCCGTTAAGCGTCTGACCCGTCAGTAGCCTGCCGTCAAACGATTTTTATTTTATTTTATTTTATTTTATAGAAGATAAAATGAAATATATAAAATATATAAAAATTAAAAATATATAATATAAAAATATGAAAATATAAAACATATAATAAATTCTAAAATAAAATAAGATCGTTTGACGGCAGGCTACTGACCACTGATCGCTGGGCACACTTCAGATTGCATCCTCAGTCCTTGCTCAATGATAAAAGTAGAGGAATAAAATGCAAAAATAAACATAGAATAGGGAATAAAATAAATAACGCAAAACCTAAACCATTTTCATTAAACGAAGCATAGAATAGGAAATAATGTACAAAGCTAGACTAAAAATTTAAAAAAAAACTAAACCATAGAAATAAACAAGAAATAGGGAACTAAAATTTGATGCAAGAGATGACAGGAGTGCAATCTGGGTGATCCTGGTGTCCGTAAACACCACCGCCTACACTGATCTTGGTGTCCGTAAACACCACCACCTACACTGATCTTGGTGTCCGTAAACACCACCACCTACACTGATCTTGGTGTCCGTAAACTCCACCACCTACACTGATCTTGGTGTCCGTAAACACCACCACCTACACTGATCTTGGTGTCCGTAAACACCACCACCTACACTGATCTTGGCGTCCGTAAACACCACCACCTACACTGATCTTGGTGTCCGTAAACACCACCACCTACACAGGCTTTGAGACTGTGGTCACGAGGGATTGGGACTTTGTCACCTCCCACATGTTCACAGCATTTCCTTAGGCTCCTTCCTTCCCTTTCTTTATTCCACGCGGGTCCTAATCTGGTGAGTGGTCGTGTGGGCCCTCTGAGAGTCCTCTTCTGTGGTGAGTCATCATGTGGGTCATCTGAGAGTCCTCTTCTGTGGTGAGTCATCATGTGGGTCATCTGAGAGTCCTCTTCTGTGGTGAGTCATCATGTGGGTCACCTGAGTCTTCCCTTGAAAGCCATCATGTGAATCACCTGGGAGCCGTCTCCTCAAAAATGAGGCCATGGTCTGGAAAGCTGACATCAAAATATGCTCAGAACATGTAAGTATATGTATACAGCTGTAGTGGAAAACTGACTAAATCAAATGCTTGGGATGTGTAAGTATATAAGAAGTGTACAGCTATAGTGGAGCGACTTTGATATACATGATTTAGGTATGGGGTGTTTAGCTAAGTCTTTGAGTAAAATTATAGCTTGCCTCTGGTTAAACACATGAGTCATTGAGGGTTTTTTTAATTGCAAAGACTGTATTTTGGTTTTTGTTTGCTGTTTATTGTGTTGAAAGAATGCCTCCATGCGTGGAATTCATTCAGAAAAAAACGTACAGTAAAAATGTACTTAACTTTGTTTTGGAATTTATTCACAAAAAAATGTACCTTCAGTTTGTACTGGATAAGTTTATTTTGGAACTTTTTCAGATACAAAGACGTACGGAAATATTGTACTTGATAATTTCATTTCGAAAAGTATTTAATCACTGGGCATTAGCTATTTCTGTAGGGAACAGAGACGGCCTAGTGGTTAGAGCGTTGAGCTCAGGATCTTACGGCCCGGGTTCGAGCCAACGTGGAGACTTTCATTCGAGATTTTTTTCCCTGGAGTTAGCATTTGTACCGACTCCACTCTCCGGAAAGTCTTTTGGATGAGACTTGAGCCAAGATCCCACCTGCAAACGCACGCAGAACATATTGGGTACATGTTAAAACCTGTTTTGCCCTTAGGAAGAGTAGGCCATAGCATGCCTGTCGAAACTTAAGACGGAATTTTTAAAAGAGCATGCACATAAGTGCACACACACACACACACACACACACACACACACACACACACACACACACACACACACACACACACACACACACACACACACACACACACACACATACATACACACACACACCACCACCACCACCACACCATACCACACCACACCACCACACCACCACACCACACCATCACCACCCCACCCCCACCCCCTACACACACCACAGTTTTACTGATCACTTGTGCTTTCAGGGGCTGTGGTCTGGAATCAAGGGCCAGTGACCTGACCTGACAGTAATGTGTGAGGGCAGCCATAGTGACCTGCCTTTTCTACAAGGGGAGAGCATCAGTATCAGCAAGGCCCATAACCAAGATGGTCGTCAGGGTGGACATGAGGGACGCCACACGACAAATGATCAAGGACAACATCAAAGACAACGCAGTAAATCTTCAATGACAACATCGAGGACAACACTTCAAATTATCGAGGACAACATCGAAGACATCACGGCAAATCATCGATGACAACGAGTACAACATCGAAGACAACACAGCAAATCATTGAGGACAACACGAAGACAACACTGCAAATCATCAAGGCCAACATCGAGGACAACACTTCAAATTATCGAGGACAACATCGAAGACAACACGGAAAATCATTCAGGACAAATCGAAGACAACACGGCAAACCATTGAGGACAACATCGAAAACAACACGGCAAATGAGCGAGGACAACATCGAAGACAACACGGCAAATCATCGTAGACAATATCGAAGACAACACTTCAGATCATCCGAGGACAACATCAAGGACAACACGGAAAATCATCGAGGACAACATGGAAAATCATCGAGGACAACATCGAAGACAACACGGCAAATCGTCAAAGATAACAAGGGCAACATCGAAGACAACACGGCAAATCATCGAGGACAACACGGAAATAATCGAAGACAACACGGCAAATCATCAAAGACAACAGGACAATCGAAGACAACACGGTAAATCATCAAAGACAACACGGACAACATCGAAGACAGCAGGACAACATCGAAAACAAGGCAAATCGTCGAGGACAACGTTGAAGAAAATACGGCAAATCATCGAGGACACATCGAAGACAACATCGAGGACAACACGGCAAATTATCGAAAACAGCATCGAAGACAACACGGCAAATCATCGAAGACAACATCGAGGACAACACGGTAAATCATATGTGATTAAGAATTTTCTTAAAGATATACTCTTTGTAGTAGTTTTCAACGTTTGATAGCTTTCCCCTTAAAAATATTATATACCAGAATTTTAAAAATGCGCTTTGTTCATGCGTGTAGTACTGGTCATGCTCTATAGTAATACTCTGGTAATGTTCTAGTACTGCTCTGGTAATGCTCTATAGTACTGCTCTGGTAATGCTCTATAGTACTGCTCTGGTAATGCTCTTAGTATTGTAATACTCTATAGTACTGCTCTGCTTTAATGCTCTATAGTACTGCTCTGGTAATGTTCTATAGTACTGCTCTGGTAATGCTCTATAGTAATGCTCTATAGTACTGCTCTGGTAATGCTCTATAGTACTGCTCTGGTAATGCTCTATAGTATGCTCTATAGTACTGCTCTGGTAATGCTCTATAGTACTGCTCTGGAATGCTCTATAGTACTGCTCTGGTAATGTCTATAGTATGCTCTATAGTACTGCTCTGGTAATTGTATCTATAGTACTGCTCTGGTAATGCTCTATAGTACTGCTCTGGTAATGCTCTATAGTACTGCTCTGGTAATGCTCTATAGTACTGCTCTGGTAATGCTCTATAGTACTGCTCTGGTAATGCTCTATAGTACTGCTCTATAGTACTGCTCTGGTAATGCTCTATAGTAATGCTCTGGTAATGCTCTATAGTACTGCTCTGGAATGCTCTATAGTACTGCTCTGGTAATGCTCTATAGTACTGCTCTGGTAATGCTCTATAGTACTGCTCTGGTAATGCTCTATAGTATGCTCTGATAGTAATGCTTGGTAATGCTCTGGTAATGCTCTATAGTACTGCTCTGGTAATGCTCTATAGTACTGCTCTGGTAATGCTCTATAGTAATGCTCTATAGTAATGCTCTGGTAATGCTCTATAGTACTGCTCTGGTAATGCTCTATAGTAATGCTCTGGTAATGTCTATAGTAATGCTCTATAGTACTGCTCTGGTAATGCTCTATAGTATTGCTTGTAATGCTCTTATGTAATGCTCTGGTAATAAGCTCTATAGTAATGCTCTATGTACTGCTCTGTAATGCTCTATATACTGCTCTAGTAAATGCTCTATAGTACTGCTCTGGTAATGCTCTATAGTAATGCTCTTGGTAATGCTCTATAGTAATGCTCTATAGTATGCTCTGGTAATGTCTATGTACTTTGTAATGCTCTTGTAATATTGGTGATGCCTATAGTACTGCTCTGGTAATGCTTATAGTTAATGTCTTCATATAATGTTGGTAATGCTCTATATACTCCTGGTAAGCTTGTACTGCTCTGTATGCTCTATGTAATGCTCTATAGTACTGCTCTGGTAATGCTCTATAGTACTGCTCTGGAATGCTCTATAGTACTGCTTGGTAATGCTCTATAGTACTGCTCTGTGCCTAGTGTAATTCTCTACAGCAATGCTCTGGTAATGCTCTATAGTAATTCTCTACAGCAATGCTCTGGTAATGCTCTATAGTGCATTTCTTTTAAACCGAGGCCCCGTGTGCGAACGCACGCAGAACATCTTGCGCACACGTTAAATCCTGTTCCGCTTTTCGTAAGAGTAGGCCATCGTGTGCCGGTGGGAACAGATGACAATATTTACAAAACTGCATACACACGGGGACCGGATGAAAAAAGCACATGATTGCTTATTCTGTTATCCTCGATATAAAAGAATAAATAAATAAATAAATAAATAAATAAATAAATAAATAAATTTCGATACGTTTTTAATGTGAAGTAATGGATAGTGGAAGCCAATACTCTGATTATGTTTCTGCTCGAAAGACGGTAAAAGGATTACAAATTCTTTGATATGCAGCGGCTTTTTTTTCATCAACCAGCACTGAAATAATTCATAATGCTTTTTTGTGAGAGTGGCATCCTTTGCTGTTAACTTAAAAAGAATATCTTTAAAATATTATTGATTAAAATATTGTTCGTACTTGTCACATTGTTGCGTGTAAGACCGGATATTTTTGTTTACTCTGAGATTGGTGGTTTTTTTTCAATGAATCAGATTTCATGATTATGTTGAGAAAAATAGGCTCGTCTTCAACATTCCTTGTTAAGACTTGTGATCATCTGTGGTGCCTTTTTGATTAAAACAAAAATTGACTGGCATCATCCTTTTTATTATTTTTTTTTGGGGGGTGCTTGTCGTTATATTTTATACCCTTTGGTGTCCCATCGATCCTTGTAGGACTCAACAGTTTTGTGATGTTTTGAAGTAGTTTTTTTCTTTGTTTTATTTGTTGGATTTGATTTTTTTCTTGTCAAACATAGATGATGGGTGCAGAAGCAATAATAGTTTGTTGTAGTAGTACCAGTAGGGGGGGGGAGGAGAGAGAGAGAGAGAGAGAGAGAGAGAGAGAGAGAGAGAGAGAGAGAGAGGAGAGAGAGAGGAGAGAGAGAGAGAGAGGAGAGAGAGAGGGAGGTGGGGGTATGATAGTTGAATCACAGCTTAGTTTCACAGTATTATGTACAAGGCTATGGAAGGATCTACCATTGATATATCATTCCGAAATGCGCTTAGTATAAAAAAAGGCAAGGTCGGTTAAATTGTCATTAAAAATATTTTCAAGTAAAAGATTTCTTTCCATACACCACACGACATGAATGTTGTATCCATTTTTTCTTTTATTTCGAGGATAACGGAATAAGCATTCATGTGTTTTTTTTACATCCAGTCCCGTGTGTATGTGTTTTGTTTTTTTTTAAATGTCATCCGTTCGCACCGGTGCACAATGGCATACTCTTCCAAAACGGGGAACAGGTTTTTAACATGTGTGCAAAGTATTCTGCGTTGGTTGTGTGTGTGTGTGTGTGTGTGTGTGTGTGTGTGTGTGTGTGTGTGTGTGTGTGTGTGTGTGTGTGTGTGTGTGTATCTTTTTTCTTTTCTTTTATATCGAGGATAATTTATTTATTTTATTTGTTTTTATTTATAATGGAATAAGCACTCGTGTGCTTTTTACATCCAGTTCCGTGTGTATGCGGTTTTGAAAATTTTGTCAACTGTTCCCATCGGCACACAGTGGCCTCACTTTCGAAAAGCGGAACAGGTTTTAACGTGTGCGCAAGATGTTATGCGTGCGTTCGCACATGGGGCCTCGGTTTATAGTTTCATCCGTGTGTGTGTGTGTGTGTGTGTGTGTGTGTGTGTGTGTGTGTGTGTGTGTGTGTGTGTGTGTGTGTGTGTGTAGGAGGAAAGGGGGTAGTAATGAAGAGGGGACATAACTCTTGGTAGGAGATGGATTTTAAGGGAAAGGGGTGTTGGGAGGAGGGGGTAGGATACACTTTTGTTTTAGCAGTGGGTATAAAGGGGGGGGGGGAGGCTAACTAATAGATTTTTTTCACGCAGTTCAATTTTGGGGTTTTCCTTTATTTTTTAAAAAAAGTTCTCGCGTGGGTTATTTTGGGCGTAATCTTTTATTTTCTTCTTTTTAAATGGAGAAAAAAAACTGTTCACAAATGTAAAATCTTCAATGACTTGGCTGAAAACTGGAAATTTGTTTAAAAAATCCCGAACCCCAAAATCCAACAAAAACCTTTGATGTTGATAGGAGTGGTAATTAGAGCAATTTGATAAAACTACTTCTGCGTACCCTGATTACGCTAAATTTTTAATAGGTGAGAAAATTTTTTTAAAACCGTTGTGTCTAAAGCTACACACCATAGTGTCTACCTGTTCTTGTGTCCACATGCATGCATGCAGACAGACCAGCCAACGGACTGACAACCCTTACCCCAATATTAACCTTTAACACTAACCCTAACCCTTTACAACTAACCTTTACGGTCACTCTAACCTGGCCCTTCATGTGGACACAAATGGCAGGTAGATTCCTTGGTACATGCTGACACTATGGCAGAACATTTTTGTCTCGTATGGTTGGGGGTGTTTGTAGAACTTTTTCTTTTTCGTTGTCGTTATACTCAGACAGCAACTACTGTTGTCTGTCATCTGAGCCAAAATGCGCTGCGCTGCCGTTAAGCGCCTGACAAGGCAGACCCAGGGGGTATGATTTCCGCGTACGAGAGAATCGTTATTTCTCTTTTTTTTTAAATGGCAGGAAAATTTATCAAAATGTAGAAAACGGACAAGAAAAGAAGAAAAGGAACAAGGCAGAAACATGAGAGAAATGAGGGAATTGCTAGCACAGAATGTCCAGAAGTTGAGAGGGAGGGGGGTGGAAGGGAAGGTTGGGGGTAGAGTTTTAAGATGTTAAGAAGGAGGGTGGTGGTTAGGATGTTTAGGTCTGTGGGAATAAGTATGAGGACGGAATGTGTGGATGCTGATAGGTAGTGATGGATAGGGGATAGGTAGTGATGGATAGGGGACAGGTAGTGATGGATAGGGGATAGGTAGTGATGGATAGGGGATAGGTAGTGATGGATAGGGATAGGTAATGATGGATAGGGACAGGTAATGATGGATAGGGGACAGGTAGTGATGGATAGGGGACAGGTAGTGATGGATAGGGGACAAGTAGTGATGGATAGGGGACAAGTAGTGATGGATAGGGGACAAATAGTGATGGATAGGGGACAAGTAGTGATGGATAGGGGACAAGTAGTGATGGATAGGGGACAGGTAGTGATGGATAGGGGATAGATAGTCATCATTAATTGGGGGAGGGGCAGATTATGAAAACAAATATCTTAAAAATAAAAATATGGGATGCAGATTAAAAAATGCACAATTTTATTATCGGAATGGCGGAGTGATGGAATTGAGGGGGAGGGGAGAAGGTGATGGGGGGGGGGGGGGGGGGAGGGGATGCATTATAGGACAGGGGTGTTTAAAAGGAGGGGCAGAAGTATGTTTAGATCAGTAGTAATGAAAAAAAGACTCTGTGTGTGTGTGTGGGTGTGGTGCGTGCGTGCGTGTGTGTGTGTGTGGGCGCGCGCGCGATTTCTTTCATTTCGAAGATAACAGAAAAAGCACTCATGCGGGTTTTTTTTCCATCCAGTCTCGTGTACATGCTTTTCGGCAAATTTTGTTATCCGTTCCAAAAAAAATTCTCAAAATGTTATTTTGCCAATAATGGAATAAGCACTTGTGCCTTTTTTACATTTGGTCTCAGGTGTGCACGCGACTTTGCAAATTCTATCATCCGTTCCCGTGAATATACGAGAGACAGAGACAGAGACTTGCGTGTGTGTGTTCTCAAAAATTCTTTTGTTTCGAGGTTAATGAAAATTTTGATAAGCACTATGTGCTTTTTCTTTTACATCCAATCCCCGCGTGCATACAGTTTGGCAATTGTCATCCATCTTCACTGGCATAAAAGTATATGTGTGTACTGCAGGCATATCTAGGAATGATATATCACTGGTGTTCCAGTAGCAGTTCTTAAGATGTATTGTGACACCAGCGAAAATTTTGTGTGTGTGTGTTTTTTTTGGGTTTTTGTGTGTGTGTGTGTGTGAAGTGCTGGCATATTAGGATGGTATATCACTGGTGTTCAGTGGCGTTCTTAGATAAATTGTGAATGCGTGGTAGTGTGTGTGTGTGTGTGTTGGTGGTGTGTGTGTGTGTGTTGTGTGTGTGTGTGTGTGTGGTGAGTGTGTGTTTAGATTTTTTATGAAAAAGCAGTTTGCAGTTAGGGATATGCATATGATTCTTGCTATTTATTTTTGGATGAATGTTTCTGATGTATGGTCGACCACTGGTGTCTTTAGTTGTTGTTTTTTTAATAACCTTTTTGTTGAGATTTTAACTTTTTTTTTACAATTGATTGAGAACAGTGTCAGAGAAAAATGATCTGGTCCTATGACTATCACAGGAAAAGCAAAGTTGGATTTTTTAACATTGTATCCAGGATGCAAAACTCTTATTTGCAGACTGCTGTAGAATTGACTTATACATTTTATGTAAAGAAAACTGAAATGTGATGCATAATTGAAAATTGGTAAATGTTTTTCGGAATTGAAAGGAGTGCTGTCAGTGTGGCAGTGCGTAAGAGATAGACATGAGCGGAAATATGTATGCATCATGTGCATGCTAGTGTTTGCATAAATGTTTTACAGACAGGTGTTTGTCTTTTTCTTAGGTGAGGGGGAGGAGGAGGGTAAAGCAATGTTTAGAAGGGGAATGGTCATCCATGTTCAGATCGTAGATTTTTTTTTTTAAGAGGTGATGGAAAAATGGTGTGTTTTTTCTTTATTATAGTAAATGTTTTGCTTTTTTATGAGGTTGAATGCAAGAAATTCAAAAGTACAGGGGTTTTTTTAGTATATACATATATTTTATAGTTTTTGTTTGTTGTTTTTAATGAAAATGGATTAAAAATATAATTGAATACTTTTCTTTTATTAGACTGAATGTAAGAAATACAATAGCACATTTTTTCGATTTTTATGAGATCGAATGCAAGACATAACAATAGTACATTTTTTTGGAGTGTGGATTGAATGCAAGAAATGTATTGTTTATTTTTCGTTTTTTTGTGAAATTCAATGTAAGACATCACACCGCATTTTTTTGGTTTTATGAGATTTAGAATCATAGTAAATTTTTGTGTTCAAAAAGTAGATTGAATGCAAGAAATATAATAGTAAATATTTCGGGTTTTTTTGTTTTTTTTAAAATAGATTGAATGCAAGAAATACAATAGTAAATTTTTCGTGTTTTTTTAATAAATAGATTGAATGCAAGAATACATATTTTTTTTTTTTTAGGGGGGGTGGTAATTTAAATAAATTGAATGCAAGAAATACAATAGTAAAGTTTTGTGTGTTTTTTTTTCAAATAATTTGATGCAAGAAAAGAGTAGT
>JASPKP010006677.1:12500-13884 GCA_030674155.1 Stramonita haemastoma
AACCAATCTCTGATAATGATGAATATGTCAATGCCCCAATCTTATTGAATGGAGTAAAAGAAGCATTATTGTCACTTTCCAACAAGAAAACATCTGTCGGTTTGGACGCAGTATCTAATGATATGCTGAAACATTTACCAGAAAATTTTTTATATCTGTAACACAAACTTTGTAATAAATGTTGGATTGATGGTGTCATGCCAATGAAGTGGAAACAGTCTATAATTTTTCCAGTACATAAGCAGGGAAAGCCAAAAACAGATAAAAGTAGTTACAGACCTATTGCCCCTGACTTCACATACTGGCAATTTAATGGAGCGTATTATTCTTAAACGATTAATGTATTACTGTCATAGAAATAACATAATCCCAATCAACCAAGCAGGCTTTCAAAAAGACCGATGTGCCATAGACAATTTGGTTAAACTTTCAACACACATTAACAGCCAATTTGCTCGACGAAGAAAACGTTCTCGCAACATTTTTTGACATTAAAAAGGCTTATGACCAAGTTTGGCACGCTCGATTGTTGCTCAAACTGAAACATCTTGGGTTTTCTGGACATATATATCATTTTATTAAAAGATTTTTGTGTAATAGAAGTATACAAGTCAGAGTAAACAACTCATACTCAGGCTTTAGGTCTCTTCACATGGACTACCCCAAGGTTCTGTTATAGCTCCTGTCTTGTTCAATATTTTATTACACGATCTTCCAAAAAAGTTATCAAATGATGTCGTTTTAGTGCAATATGCAGACGACATATGTATGTGGATGAATGTCAACATGAAGCGAAACACACCAAAACGGGCAATAAATTACATCAGAAAAATGTACCAAATCCAACTTGACAACATAAATGAATATATTTTTGAGAACAGACTTTCTTTTTCTGCTGAAAAAAACACATCTAGTACTTTTTAACAATGGTAGTAATCCAGATGAGCTACCGATTTTCAGGATTGGCAGTGAAATTATTCAATATAAAAACATAATAAAATTGTTGGGTGTTATTCTTACGTTTAAGCTATCTTGGAACGCACATATCGAGTATACCTTAACTAAAACACGAAAGTGTTTAAATTTACTTAAAATGGTAAGTAAGCAATTTTGGGGACAAAGCACTTTAAATCTTAAATGTTTAGCAACATCTCTTATTCGTTCCAAACTGTCTTATGGACAAGAGGTATTCTTCAATGCACCAAAGTATTTACTTAAAAAGTTACAAAGTATGGACTGTAAGGCATACAGACTTGCCTCCGGAGTACCTTTTCATGCACCGACTCTTGGAACTTACAGTGAAATTGGAGAATTACCACAATATAAATACCGACAGTTGACATGTGCAAAATACGTACTTAGAAGCACAACTACGGAAAATTCA